>JANXHW010000003.1:68090164-68162664 GCA_026170595.1 Plestiodon gilberti rubricaudatus | reverse complement strand
AATGGTCATTACATGTATTTTAATACATTTTAATCTCATCCTTCCTCCAGGGAGCCTTCCTCCAATGGCGTGTGCATGGTCTTCCCTCTTTTTATCCTCACAACAACCCTGTGAAGCAGATTATACTGAGGATAACAATTGGTCAAAGATCATCTACCTTCATTGCTGAACAGGGATTTGAACCTGAGTCTCTCCAGCCCAAGTCAAACACTCTGCTCACTATACTACACTCTCATAGAATAATGTCAGAACATTGTAAATCTTGATCATTCCAAATAAAAGTATTATTTTACTGAACTTGTAGACATTGTTCTAATGGGTCAATACAGCTATGTGCTTTTGATCTACTTTGGAGAATCCTGAATTGTTGAGGTATTGGGGATTGCAGATGCTTATTTTCACAAAATGTAAAAAAAAAAAAAATCCTATCAGATAAAAGCCAGGCAGCAAATATTCTACTAGAATGTTGTCTAGAAACTTACAGGACCATGAGAAGACAGTGCATATTCTAAAACTAGCACTTTTGATTTATTGCCTGTTTTTTTGAGAGAAAAGAAGACTAAATGTGACTCGGTAGAAAAACATTTATATAGAAATGGATTTGGAGCACTGCAATAGGAAGGAATTATATGACCCAGAACCGAATCCTGGCAAGGTGAAATGGCTTCAGCATAGACCTTTGCCTGCTGAATCCATGTAAAACTCAATACATGAACATTTTGGTCAAAATTTATATTTTTTATGATTAAAGTAAAATCTGGATCTGTGACATTGATAGTGTAACATAGCTTGACATGAAGTTCGCTAGAGAATGCAAGAAATAAATGCTTGTAATTATTGATCCAAAGAACACGTGAACCTAGACCTGTGAACAGACTTCAAAGTTGTTGTTCCTGCACATATAGATATATTTATAATTACGCTCACTATTGAACTCATGGTCTTATTTACATGCACATTTAAGGTGGCTTAGTAGACTCTTCGTTACCAAATGCAAAGGTCTCTCCATGGACTATGGATAATAGCCGCCCGCTGAACCTTCTCCATCCCCGTAATTGCCAGTAAGCCTGTGGTGAGAGCGGTTCTGGAAAGGATCATGGGCAGATCGGGGTAGGGAGTGGGCTGGGGGCAGCTGTGCATGCCAAGGTCCTAGCCCCCCTTCCTGGCCTGGACCTGCCACCAGAAATCTCCTTGGACTTACGCCAGTTAAAGAGCTGGTATAGGTCTGAGGAGACCCATTGGAGACCAGGCGGCCTATGGAGAGGTACCATAAGTAAAAAAGATTTTTACTTACCTTTCCTGGGCTGTCTGGTTCTGCCCACCTCCACCTCATCCATAGCATGCGGTGCATGCTCTGTTGATGCTGCTGCATGGGCTGGGCTGGCAGGGGATAGGATTGGGCCCTTTGTTTTTGATTCCCAGTCTCGCATTTGCTATTTCTGTTACTTGCTGCCCATTCTTCCAAAATTCTTGTTCACACTCCTGTTATGCTCATATTGATGATTGCAATTTTTTTCTCTTGTCTAACTTTATCTTAATTTTTAATTTAGACAGAAGTTTTAAAAACTTCTAGGATTATATGTCATAGCTAAGCAGTGGAGCACCTGTCCTGTGTGGAGAAGGTCCCAGGTTCAATCCCTGATCTCTACAGGTAGGGCTAGATAAGACCCCTATTTGAGATTCTGGAGAGCCACTGCTTAAAAATATTGACCTCAGTGGACTGACACCTCAATGGTGTCTGACTCAGTATAAGGCAGCTTCATATATATTCACTTTGGCCACCACATTGAGTAGTTGAATCAGATCTCTACACTGATGTGTACACTTTCTCAACCCAATGCAGTTTTGTGGTCGTTACCTTTAAGTATCTGGCCCAATCGTATGGTGCCTTTATTATAGTGGATCTCGTGTTCTGCCATTGTAAAGGCTGTAGCGATGCCTGAAAAGGCACACCGCTGTCATGCATGTTGGAGGTGCCAGTGCAAATGACTGGCAGCTCCTCGCACCCGGCACCGACAGAAACAGCCTGCACTACAGCAGGTAAGGTGGCAGCAGGTGCGGGTTGTGGTCAGTTTGAGGGCGGTTCAGGGTGGGGAGGGGGGTGGAACTTGACAGAAACAGCATGCACCAGGATCCTATCCCTGTTTTTCCAACCCAAGCCCTCCCCTTCCTCTCGGATTTACACCAGCAAAATAGCTGGCATGGATACTGGAAGACCCATTGGCGATCAGGCAGCCTATCAGGAGGTAAGTAAAATATATGTTTACATACTTCTCGCTGGCTGTCTGATCATCCCCCCCCCACACACACACACCTTTACGTGCAGTGCGTGCTTCGTCAGCACAGCTAAATGAGAGAAGATGATAGAGGCTACGATCAGGCAGTTAATGAAGGTAATCACCCTGCCATTTTATATTTATCTCTTTTTACATCCTTGATTGTGACCATCATGCTAGTGCCTCAGCCACACACATCCCAAGGCAGTGCATTCTTTCATGTTCTTCAGTTTTCCTTTACTAATTTTCCTTGGTTGCTTATAACACCCAGAATCCTCTATCAGAGCACCTAGCTGTCAATTAGTTGTACTAGTTCAACTGTTGCCATGAAATCTATGCCTCCTGAAAGGCCTGCTGCTTTCTCTTTGCCTACCCTAATACTGCAACTGGCAGCCTGTTCCTAACAGGTTTCCTTTAAAGCGAACTGGAGTGTAAGAGAGGCAGGCAGAGATACCATCATTGATCCTTCTGGATCAGCTAGGATTGACCCTTCTCTCTCTCCCCCCCCCCAATCTCCACACCCATGTCCATTTATCTGTTTCACCTCAGTTACAAGACTTTGAAGGAACATTATATATATATATCTCCATTCGTTTCACACAGAATTGGTGTTACCCACCCCAATCACTTTGGGTAGAATGAGCTATATATCTAAATAAATACACTGATGTCATATTCTGGATTTAGAAAACCAATGTGTAGCATATGGGGTGCAATTTAATTGGGCTTATTTAGATTTTATTTGTTGGATTATGGATGAATACCATAACAACAGTTTATTGCTACCATATTTATGTATTCAGTTACTTCAAATCAGAGATCTGTGGATGCATTCTGTGGTCTGTCCTCCTCCAGCCCTTGGACACATTGGATAGTGCAAACACGGGTACCATTAGAAAGTGTGAGTTCAACTGTTCAACTTAGAGCTAAATATGCCATGTCACTGGAAAGGTTATAGAGAAATATATGAAAGTAGACATAATCTTTGGAATTCCTAAATTCTTAATCCATTTTGCGTGTGTGTGTGTGTGCACGCGCGTGCGCGCACACACACACACACACACACACAAATCAACACATCAGTTTCTCTTTAATGAAAAAAAAACTTCATATTTTACTATCAGTAAAGGGTGTGTATTTTGACTTGACAAACAAGCCAGAAATTGTTTTTAGAGTTCTGTCTTGGCATTCACAATGTTTTTTTTCCCCAAAAACCCTGGGAGATTTGCTAAAAGAGATTTATTTATGTGCATTGCAAAGAGCTTGCCAATAACTGTGGCTTCATGTTTTTTAATACTTCTCTAAATTTAAAAATTAATAAAAGGAATAAAATGTCAATTTAGTTATTATTAATTATAAATATTTCCATCTATTCCTGCCTTGGGTACCAAAGATAAATACAATCAGAGATATCAAGAATTTGCAACAAATACTGGCAAACATATTTTCTTTTTTAGAGAGTTGAGCACATTTCCCCCCTTTTCAGAACACTTTTCACCAATGTAAAAAAAGTCTGCGTGCATATCCGCAGACCCGGTATCCACGGACCCACTTATCCGTGGTTCGCCACACCCCAGCGCCCATTACCTTTGTTTATTTTCATAGCGCTGGTGCCAAAGAAGTGTGTGTCTTGCTTGAACAAAACGCTATAAGCAGCATGCTTATAAGCAGGCAAGTAGCCTCAATGCTAGAAAGGTTCGAAATGTTAACAGGAAGCAGGAATCTTCCCAGGGAGGATCCTGGGACATGTAGTTCTAGTCCTGACCAGGAAGCTTTCTGCTTCCTGAACATTCGGAGCCTCTCTAGGATTCAGGCATGCCTGCCCTTTATCTGCCATCTTTGCATATCCCTACAGGGATGGAACTACCAAGTATGGCAAATGCACAAAAAGCTAAAATTGTGTGGTTGATTCTTGGGGGAAAAAAATCCAATAATTGTTCATGCAGTTTTGGCCAACACATTAGATTTTATTCACATAGACCTGCGGTTCTTAATTGGTGGGTCACAATCCATCAGGAGAACCACATGCTATCCCCTGCCACCTTAAGAGATGGGGACAGCATGGCAGTGGCGACGATCCCGGGGATTGCCACCGCCAGAGGGGGAAAAAGGTTTTTAATGTGATTGTCACTCTTACTGGGGTCCTGGAGCCCTCTGGACGACCCCCTCCATGGGACTCCCCGAGCTTTAGATCACCGCAGAGCAGCAATTTATGACCACTTCTGGGTTTTTGACGAAAACCGGAAGTGTTCGTAATTGCTGCAGAGCGGCAATTTAAAGCTCAGGGATGCCTGCAGTTGGGGCCGTGGGCCTTCCCGCACCATCCGGAGGGCTCCAGGGCCCCCAGCGGCAGTGATCCCCGGAATTGCCACTGCTGCTGTCCCTGCCCCTGCACATAGAGTTGTCTTTGCCTTTCGGGGAAAACTTTGAGAAATGATAACCATATTAAGATGTTCCATCCTCATATAATGGCAGAAGCAGAGTAAGCCTTCTGAGTGGGGTTTGGGTTAGGAGTGAACTTGCTCCCCTCCACATGTTGGGCTGAATTAGAGTAGAAGCATCATTCAGCAGTAGCCAGGACTGTGTTGGCTGATCTCAAGAATCTCCATGCAATGTAGCATTTCCATATCTTTGTGAGATGAGATGGTACCTCACAATGGAGTTCTGCCACATTTATTTTTTTGGTAAACTCCACATTGGGGCTGTTTGAAGATACAAGAAGAGTTTCAGTTTTTACATCGTAGATGAGAAAATGCAAAATTTAACATGAGAAGACTTCGGGCAGAGTATAGAAAGAGTGGAAATGACTTTGATGGAACTTTGATGGAACACTTATTTCTAGTACTAAACTTGGCGGAAAAATTAAATATGGAGGATTACTTTTCATAATCAGAAGAGATGACATCCAAGTGGCAAGTCAGGTTAATGTATTATGTTTCAAGTAATCCAGAAATGGAAGCAGTAACAGATTTTACTTTTTTGGGTTCCAAGATCACTGCAGATGGAGACAGCAGCCATGAAATTAAAAGACGCTTACTCCTTGGAAGGAAAGCTATGGCAAATTTAGATAACATAATAAAAAGCAGAGATATCACCATGGCAACAAAAGTTCGCATAGTCAGAGCGATGGTGTTCCCAGTAGCAATGTATGGTTGCGAGAGTTGGACCATAAGGAAGGCTGAGCGCCGAAGAATAGATGCTTTTGAACTGTGGTGCTGGAGAAGACTCCTGAGAGTCCCTTGGACTGCTAGGAGATCAAATCAGTCAATTCTAAATGTAATCAACCTTGACTGTTCCCTGGAAGGACAGGTACTGAGGCTGAAACTCAAATATTTTGGCCACCTAATGCGAAGAGAGGACTCTCTGGAGAAGACTCTGATGCTGGGAAAGATTGAAGGCAAAAGGAGAAGGGGAAGGCAAAGGATGAGATGGTTAGACAGCATCACTGATGCAACGAGCATGAAAATGAGCGAACTCAGGAAGATAGTGGAGGACAGGAAGGCCTGGCGGGATATGGTTCATGGGATCACGAAGGGTCGGACACGACTTAACGACTGAACAACAACAATCCAGTAAAGAGCAGAATCCATGGACCAATTCTGCTTTCATGGGCTTCAGTAAAGAGTTGTGCTACTTGCTTCATTAGAAGCATTTGCCAGCTCTAATTGACTGAGTCACCCAATCTTTTTAGTCTGCTGTGAGAAGTTGAAGTTGTTTGTTTAACATTCCATTCTGATGAAGCTTTTCATTATCTAGCCACTAATACACTGTAGGAAATGGAATCATTAGAGTACAGCAGCCCTTCATATGTAAACATTTGAATAATTTACACTTTCAACCGGTGTTAAATAAAAGGTTTTAATCTCAGGCGAAGATCTGACAATAAATATTCATTTCTAATTTCCAATAAGTAAACTTTACCTCTTCCTAAAAGCCTCTCTTTTTCTGCAGGATAATGGCAATTTTGACAATTGGACACATTTGGGATTAAAATTTCCCTCTGGTCAACAGAATTGTGAAGAGTTATTATTAAAATGAAAACCAGAAATAATTACAAACCTTACAATTAGTAGCAATTTCTGGATCTTGATGTACTATAACCAACAAAAGCAGCAACTTCTTTTGCAGTTTTCCTGGGGGATGTGATAAAAGAACCGGTGGTAAGAAGCTGCCTTTCAAAGATGAGCAATCTTACATGGACAGTTTGCAAGCCCTAGAAGTTTAGTGACTTAAAATAATCTGTTGAAGCGTTTTTTCTCAATCAGTGGGTACAGCTTTCATTTGATATGTGTGATTGTTAAGATCTCCCAAATGTATTGGAGAGGTTATAATGACATAAGAGCCTGATCCTTAAAAGATGCTGCTAACAGAAATCCTACTGCAATGAGCAGTGTCTATCACCCCACTGCAGTAAGGGGCCATATGCATTCAGGAGCAAACCATTTTGCACTTATCTGTAGCTGAATGGGGAATCAAAGATAAATGGGTGCTGAATGCAAGTCCCCCAGCCTACTCAAGCAGCCAGAGCTGTAGCACTGCATCTGCAAACATGCTTATCAGCTGATCAGGAGGCAAGCGGAGCGAGATATGCAACACAATCCAATGTATGTGAACCTGGAAGTAGGTCCCACAGTGTTCAGTTGTTGTTTTTTTTTAAGGATTTCAGCCTTACGGCCTAAATATGCCCAGGAAACACTGGTGTGCCACCAAGTATGCCAGCCCAAGGACAGCCCCGCCAACACGGAAGCCCCTCTGCTACCGGTTGCCGCACAGACAGCAGTGCAGCAGCTGGAAAACCACGTGCCACCACCAACAGGGCGCAGAATTTCCCTCAGCCACGGGCACAACCCTGCCAGAAGAGAGGCAGGAAAAGGGCAGAGAATTGGGTGGGACAAGGCGGAGTTGGTGGCTGCAGGATCCCAAATCCCCTTCCTAGGCCGGACACGCCCCCAGCTGCACTGCAGCGCTACACCAGGAACAGAGCTGGTGTAGCTCCGAGGAGTCCTATGGGAGCTATGAGGCAGCCGGGATGCTCAGGTAAGTCTCACCTCTCTTACCCCTCTTGATTAGCCTCTCCACTGTTGGATTCAGTGGATATTGTACTGGCGGCCTTGTGCTCTCAGTGTGGCTGCTACACGGGCCATTAAGTTAGCCTCTTATCCACTAAACAGTTGTTCTTCACAATTACAGGTTATTTGGCAAGGCTATGCATGCTCTGTCCCAGCTATTGCATGTGCACACTGTTGGATCAGGATCCATCTCATTTTGCCAGTATATTATTAGTTGCACTTTGTTTCATGTCTTGTAAGGTGTGACTGAGGTAACAGAAGAACACAAAAGATAGTCCTTAAGAAACTTTACTGACAGCCCAATCCTATCCAGCGCTGGTGCAGCATGTGCGCCAGGCACACACTGTATCCAGTGCTGGGATTGAGCAGACAGGAGGTGTCCTTGTGTCAAGCCCCAGCCTGCTCAATGGGGCTACTCAGATCTGCACCAGCTAAGTCACTGGCACAGGCCCGAGAAGCCCCGTGTAGGGCTTCCTAGCCTGGAAGGGGAGATAGGATATGGCGGTGGCCTTCTCCACCAATCCCTCCCCCTCCCAGGCCCAATCCTCCCACCCTCACCCCATTACGCCCCTCCCTGCCCTCCCCATGCCCTCCCAAGGCCCTGTGCCACTTGGAACGGCACTTACCCACTCTACGGTGTAGGGTCCAGTGGCGGCCGGCGGGAAGACGGCACCAGCCTCAGTACCAGCGCCACCTCCTATCGAGGAATCACAAAGTGCCTTCTGGCACATTTGCGACACCCTGCGCCAGCGCCGAGGCCCAGCGCTGGCGCGCGTAAAGGATAGGATTGCACTGTGAATAGCAAGTGCTGCTTATTGGGGTTGGAAGGCAGTGGCGAGTGCTTCAAGGGTCGCAGCAGCACCCTTTCATGATGGGAACTGAGACGGTTGAGAATGCCTGCTGAGAGACAAATGCTATTCCATTCAAGAGAAGGGCTTCTGAAGGCTCTTCCTCAGGTGTAAAGGATTCAAACAGCTTTGCAAGTTTTGTCAATTTGGGGATTGAAAACTATGCCTTTAGTTGAACAAGGTATGGGAACTTATGGTATGGTATGGGAGTAAGTCCCATTAAATGAAATAGGACTTACTTGTGAGTAGTCAGGCATAAGATTGCATTGTTAATTCTGTGATTTTAAATAAAAACTGTATTATCCGGTACAGAAAAGGAAGAAAAGGTTCCACATAGAAAACTTAAGACTCTCTGGGTATTTGAAATATTTCAAGCAAACAGAAAATATATCAAGAAGGTTACACTGGCCTTAATAATGATATTTTTGGGTCAGCTGCATATTGGATAGGCTTACCATATCCAAAGGGGGACAGGGTGCCTACACCTTTAACCATTGTAAAAAGAGGGAATTTGGGCAGGTGTAGCTCATAATGGAAGGGTGCAACAAGCTGCACCTGCCCAAATTCCCTCTTTTTACAGTGGTTAAAGGTGTAGGCACCCTGTCCCCCTTTGGATATGGTAAGCCTAATATTGGACAAACTAAGAACATCTCTGAATTTTTAGCCAAGCCAAACTGAAAATAGATTTTATCCCAATAGAATGTTCTTGTATCTTTGTAATAAGGAGCATTTTTAAGTTTTTGTAACCGCTACTTGAAATTGCAGCTTAGAAACCACAGAAACAGCAAATAAATAAAATACCAGAACCCTCAGAAATATCTGAAGTTATCATAAGGGGTTTCTTCTCTTCCTCATTCTCTGCTTCTTAACAGCACAGAGTTCGCACAAAGCTTCTTAACTGCAGATAAGCCAATGAAAATTGTTCCCAAGAAGTTTCAGATCACAAAAAATAAAAATTATACCTTGTGTCTTCTCCTTCGGACATATTTCCTTTCTCAATTTAAAGATTACTGAGACTAACCAATCACAAAAGCGTTAAACAGACAAAACCAATACAGAAGCCCTAACAAGAACAGATACTGCTCCATTGAGCTGAGTTGATAATCAGACATGGAATTCCATCCTGGTTTCATTGGGTTAATTTCCATTGACATAAATAAGAGAATGATTTTCCCCAACGATTCAACATTTCCCAGATGCAAATCCTTATTTTGACAGAGTTATAAGTCAGCAGTAAAAGCCCACTCAGATTTTATGCCTGGTTTATGCAAGGTTTCTATCTAGCAAAGCTTAGTTTCACAACATTTTTTATGTGGCCAGTCTTTGTGTGCATTTTAAAAAGTGAAAAGACTCTTAACAATTCTTGCAGCATGTGTCCTATGCTGACACGTGTTCATAAACGTCAAGATGCAAGGATGGGTTTAAAAATAAATAAATATGAAAAGTATGAGCTTTTGGATACACCTCTAATCCAATTATCTGAATTTAGAGAACAATTTGTTTTGAAGCATTTATCTTCAGAAAAGAAAAGCCTTTCCCAGCATTTAGTCCCACTCTCCTATCAACCACTGGACTGTGACTAATGGCACAATCCTGTGGAACTGACCGCTCCGCAGGCAGAAGGTGCCGTACACGCGCCGTAAAGTGCATTTGCGGCACCCTTGGAGTAAGGCCCGCCTTGCAGGCCTCACTCCGCGATGGATCAGACCTGCAGCCACCGGAGCAAGGTAAGGGTTGCTCTAGTGGGAGCAGGGGAGGGAGGGCCAGGCGACGAGGGAGGGCGGCTGTTGGCTGAGCCACCTGGGTGGAGATGGGGATGTTGGCTGCGATATCCCCATCCCCGGGCTCGGTGGCCCTTTCCCTGCCGCTGCAGAACGTTGGCCCGAGAGTCAGTGTACATCCGAGGATGCCTATTGGGGCCAGGCAGCCCTACACCCGGGGAAGGGGATGAATGTCCTCTTCCCCCAAGGAGACCCCTGGCCATGCCGGAGTGGCCTGGGAAGGGCATAGGATCCTGCGGCCAGTCCTATGGGCCGCCCGTGGATCCTTACGTAGGATCGGGCTGTGAGAAATGGATGCAAGGGAGGGTCTGGGCATAGGGGGTTGATTCAGTTGTCAAAGCAAACACTGTTTGTTTCTCCATGGGAAAATGAACAGTTGAGGACTTTCTAGGAGTGTGCCCACTTAGCCCTGCCCTTCAGATGACATGTTCATGTTAGCCCTGCCCCATCCTCCCTGTGAGTAGCATTCAACTGCTCTAACCAACACTGAACATGGGGAGATATCCTCCCTATGATTGCCAAATTGGGAGCTGCCTTTTATTAGTCCTGATACTGGGACCTCTAGGGGCAGGGGAGGCCTAAGAGCTAGAAGGTTTGGCATGTGTTGGCTTTTTCTTCCTTTTCATGCCTTGCTTAGAGGCCAAGACCATTCATGGTAGGGAGGACCAGTTCAAATGTGGGCAGGTGAGAAGCAAATGATCAGTGGTCAAGGAAGAGCCAGGGTCAGGTTCAGGTTATAGTCAAGCAGAGGACCAAAGGCAGAGGTATAGTCAGAGTTGAGTACCAGGTGAGATAGTCAAAGGGAGGCTGAGGTGAGCCTGGGCAAGGCAAGCCTACCTTGCTACTGTGACATTGCTTAGCTTGAGGCAAAGATTTTATAGAGCAAATGGGTCAGATGACACCAGCCTGACTGGGATCAGCTGACAGTGCTCAGCCAAGCATTGCAGCTCAGAGAATGCCTTTGATCCAAGAGGGTTTATGGCCCAATCCTATCCTCCCCCCCCCACTTGTGCAGCCATGCCGAAAAGGCACGTGCTGTATCTAGTGGGGGGGAACCCCTTACCCCTCCGTAAGCCTCCTGCCCTACAATGGGTCTCTTTGGACCTTCGCCAGCAATTGACTGGCACACGTCTGAGGACAAAAAGGGCACAGGGAGTTGCTGTAAGAGGGGATAGGATCCAGGCTTGTGCCATTGCCACTGGATCCACCCCTCCTGCAGCCTCCCTGCCCCTCGTTCCTCCCTTCCCCATCCAGTTCTGCCCTCCCCCACCCCTCCCACCTCCCCGCTGGCTTACCTGCTCTGGCGGGTGGCCAACAGACCGGCAACATGCGCAGGAAGGTTCCAGCTGTGCTACTGGCGCTCGGGCAGCATGCTACTCAGTGTGTTGCTGGAGCACGCTTTATGAGTAAAGTTCCTGCTTTGAGAGTTAACTGTTCAGGCTACTCTCATCAAGATCAGGATAGGTCCACATGTAGCCTACAATGCTCCCAGGGAAGAAGCATCTCTGTCAGCTGACAAGATTGAGCATCAAGAGGAGAGTGAAATAAAGCCATGCTGGCCTTTATTTATTTTATTTATTTTTATTTAAAAAATTTATATCCCGCCTTATCCTATGCTGACGCAAATGCCTAAGGCGGCTGGGCGGCTTTATCCTACCCTTCTGCTCTTCATCTCTAAATCCTTGCTTGTTGGCTTCTGCTCTCTGCATGAGGAGGGTATGCATTTGAGTTTTCTTTTTACAAGGTACTTTAAAACGGCTGCAACATGAACACAAAGTGTAACGCCATTGTAGCAGTTGGATTGCCCAGAAATCTCAGAATATCTGCTTGCAGATCTCCTATATATGGATGTGTGATAGGTCACAGCATGATCATAATAGGAGCTTTGAAACACCATCCTCCAGCATTAGTGTAGAGGGCACTGAAAAATTGACATTTTGTGAGTGTGTGAAAATAAACATAGGTTTGTAGCCATTTTATATATCAGTCACGTACTACTCCCAATTAGCATTTCTTTGCGTCTGTTCTCTGATGTTTTTCTCCGGTTTTATTGCTCTTTTATTCCATCCTTTCCCTGTCTCTTCTGTTCATTTTCTTTATTTACTTTCTTCTCCTCTTTTTCTATATTTTTCTACATCTTTTGTCATCACTCATTTGATTTAAGCCGAGACAGACACATGGGAAGAGAACCACTGTGTGCCAGCGTTAAAGGTATATGGCATCCTTCATAATGCAATTCACTCAGGCTTGTGATCGACCAAGGTATGTTTTCCCCAAGCTTGCTAGAAGAGTAAACCATTCAATTGATAACAAAATACATTTTTATGGTTCTCTGTATAGTGATTTTCCATTTAAGTGTAAGTTAAATTGATAAATTTACACAGAAGTAGAGAGTCAGGATTTTCCCCCCTTTTGCAGTATAAATTCTACATGAAGACTCCTGTTCCTCTAAGCTTTTACCTCTCTTTGTATGTGAGATGTACTTTGCTACTAATAAGGCTTACACTGTGTAAGCCTTATATCAGACATTATGTGATGAGTAGTATTATGAAACTAGAACATTCTGATCATATGTTTGACCTTTAGCTCTGTTGCAGAAATGGAACACAAAGGAACCACACTAAATATTCTCACCAGCAATGACGGGGGATGGAGGAAGTTTAGCGGGCCACTGTCATCCATGCACAGCCGCCGGCTCTTTGTCTTGGTGGTCGGGGCTTGCTGGAGTGACTTTCCCACCATTGGTCCAGGATTTAAGCCCTGGGTAGGTTTGAGCGGTTTTATCAGATTTAACATTTAGGGTAGTTAGATACCTAGCATTGCAAGATAAGGAAAGCTACAAAAGGCAACACCCATTAATTAATGAAATATATTGATAATCCCGAGAACTTTAGGTCCAGTGAAATCAGTAGAGTATGCAGCCTGATCCTATGCATTTTTACTCAGAACTATGATCCAGTGATTTCAATGGGATTCACTTCCTTGCAAGTGGGCCTTAAATCCTATGGATTTTAATAAGATATTGGCACTTAACTTCCTTCAGTTTGTGCTATATGTTTTTTTTGTCCACCTAGTTTGTAATGGCATTTACTCATACTTTCACCTAATGAGAGAAATCATTTTCTGTTATATTTTACGGTATGAATTGAGAATGGGGGAGAGAGTAACTTTCTCCAAACCAAGATGTGGGAAAAGTGGATAGAGAGAGGTTTATCTCCCTCTCTTTAGAACACTAGAACCAGGGTTCATCAGTGAACCTGACTGGCAAGGAATTTATGATAAAAGGAAGTCATTCTTCACATCCCGCATGATGTGGTGACAGCTACTAGCCTGGATAGCTTTAAAAGGAGATTAGACAAATTAATGGTGGACAAGTCTATCCATCGCTATGAGAAATGATGCTATCTCCAGATACAATGGCAATGTACTTCTGAATACCACCTGCAGGGGAGGGTATGCCCTTAACTCTCCAGGAATCTGGTTGGTCACTGTGGGAAACAGGATGCTGGATTAGATGTGTTTTTGGTCTGATCCAGCAGGTTTTTTCTTATGCTTACTTATGGCCCAAATCTACTGGGGCCGTGCATCGACAGAACGCATGTTCTGCCGGCGCATGCTGTTGCAAAAGCACAGTAAAGCACTTTATTACAGCACAAGGCCCAGGTGCACCAGTGGGGAGTTGGCACCAGCAGTCTTACAGAGTCCGGCCAGACCAGGCAAGTCCAGCCCAGGGGCGGGGGGAGGGCAGGGGGGGTTGAACAGGGTGGGAGAGGGTGGTGAGAGGGGTGGGGTGGGGAACAGGGTGGGAGGGGGTGGAAGGTGGGTGGATTGGGCTCAGGAGGGGGGTGGGATTGGTGGCACATGCATTTGCCGTATCCAGACCCCCTTCCCGGCCCCAATCCGCCTGCATGGATCAATGTGGACTGGTGCAGGTTCAGGTTGACCTGTTGTAGCTGCTGGGGCTTACACCCAGGCAAGGAGACAAATGTCCCCTTACCCCAAGGAGACCTCCAGCAGCCACAACACAAACACCCCTTCAGGATGCAGTGTAGCCTATAGCGGTGGCGCTGCATTGTCATGTGGGGATTGAGGTAGGATTGGGCTGTTAGTGAGTCAATAGTTAAGGTGAGGTTTGAGCCCATGCTTCTGAGATCCAAGTCTAACAATTTGTAACAATTTGCAAATTGCCTTTGGCAATTTTTATTTGAAAGTGTAAAGCCCTATAAAGAAACATATAAATAACATCTTACTCAGGCTCTATTCTGTGCCTTCTTATGAGTCAATGAAAAATGAAACATTTGTTTATTGATTCACATTATCTCATGACATTATGCAAGCCTTTTCCAGAGTTTTCTTCGTGTGAGGTAGAAGGATGTAAATCTCCTCAGAAGTAATTCATTTGAAATTTGTTTTCTGCCCCTGAAAGTCTTGCCTTGTGGTACATGTCCCTATAGTTTATTCTCTTCTTGAAAGACACTTCAAAAGCAATGTGTACCTATAAAACTATATTCTGTACACTCAGCACAATATTTCCAACTGTGCATAGGTACCCATGCCAGAAAGCATTCTCTATGTACCTGCTATATATCTATGTATATTCTCCACACTCTCTGCTTCTCCATGCTTCTGCTTCACAGTGTGGCATGTCTCATCACATATTTCTTTCAGACTGTGCGAAACATTTCTATTCCAGTGCCGTCATCTACCTATGGCCACAGCTATCATCGTTAAGGAAGCTCTCCACACAACACAGAAGTGCCCTGTCATCAACTGCACTGCGTGTTGTGACACAACATGGTGCAGCCACATGTGCAGGCCATTTGCATGTCAGAGGTAAAGAGAAGATCAGGTCTCAGTCTACAATTGACAGGGATATAAACGAACAGCCCAATCGTATCTAGGTTTATGGCAGTGGATCTTGTGATCCACTGTCATAGGCCCCGTTGCAGTGATGTGAAAAATCTGCCACCGTCATGAGCTTCGGAACTGCCGGCGCAAATGGACGGAGGCTTTGCATATGAGCCAGAACTGCCCAGACATTCCGCCGGTGCAGGTAAGGTGGTGGAGGGGCCGGTTCATGGGAGGATTGGGGTGGGAATCTGGCCAGGCCAGCGACATGTAAATGGCAGGCTGGGGGTGGATCTCAGTGGCAGCACTGCTGCTGATATCCTATGTCTCCAGCCAGGCCCTACATGCCCCTTGGATCTATTTGGATTTACATCAGCAAAAGAGCTGGCATAGATCCAAGTAGGTCAATTAGGGGCCAGGGAGGGGAGGAGTAGGTAAGTACAAAAGTTATTTGCTTACTTCTCTGCCATCGTCTGGTCCCCAGCCAGCCCATAACGTCCAGCAGGGGCTGCATCAGTGCCACTCCATGCTCTGGGCAGGCCCAGGATAGGATTGGGCTGTAAGATAATGTTATGTGCACTCCCCATTTCCCAGGGTGGTTGAAAGTTCCAAGGTGATAATCCAACATGAATGTTGCTTTTCATTGGAGGAGACATCACAGTGGTGGTGGTGGTGGGGGGGATGGATGGATTGGGAGGCTTCAGCAGGGAAAGGGGATTTAAATCCGCTTACCCCTGCATAAGCTTCCTGACCTGTAATGGGTCTCCTTGAACCTGCGCTAGCGATTTTGCTAGCAATTTGCTTTTTGTTAGCGCAAGTCCAAGGAGAGAGAGGGAGTGGGGAGGCTGCTGATGTAGGGGATCGGATACGGTATGTGCCTTTGTGCTGGATGCACCCCTCCTCTCCCCACTCTATTTTGCCCCCTCCCCCATTGCTACCTTATTGTCGGGTGTATGCAGCGCCAGCAAAGGTCCTGGTGTTCCTAAAATGGCCACCAGTGCTCCATTGGCAGCCATTTTGCAACAGCAGAAGTGCCTTCCGCTGTTGCAAAGAGGTCCGTGCACCGGCCCAATCCTCAATGGGATTGGGCTGTAAAACACACAACACATAGATTTGCAGAAAGATTGTGTTTTTACCAATCTGCAAATAAATAAAAAACAAAAAAAAAACAAAAATCTAAGTGCAATCTTTCAGAACATGGGATGAGGCTCTCTGGTGTCATGGAATACTTGTGAAGATTCTCTAACTGCTAAGGAGTTAAAATACTAACACAAAATATTTAGGAGAAGTTGTGTGCTGTTTGTGGGAGGGGTTACAGAGAAGTAAGAGAGCAGCAGTGTCAAACAGGCCAATCATGTGCATGTGTGTGACTGGTGCTCGTGAATAGGAAATGAGTGGTGTGTAGAGGCTCTATCAGTGTGTGTGTGTGTGTGTGTGTGTGTGTGTGTGTGTGTGTGTGTGTGTGTGAGAGAGAGAGAGAGAGAGAGAGAGAGAGAGAACTGGTGGAGTGTGCGTGACTGGTGTGTGTGAAAAGAAATGTGTGAGGTGTGTAAATGAGGGATAAAGTATACAGAAGGAATTGCAAACAAAAATACCATCCATTAATGTTCATGACTCTCCACTTGTTCATCTTCATTTTCCTCACAAGGCCCTAATTTGTAGCAGGTCCAGAAAACCAGTTACGGTGGACCATATTTTAGCACCTCTTAACCGAGTCCAATAAGTCCCAACTGACTACCTGATTCAGGAAAACACTTAAGCAGCTGCAGAATCCTGTTGTTTGCAATGGATCTTAATCATGCGCTTAAAGGTAAGCACTACAGGGGTGTTCTAATGAATTGGAGCCTGAAGCCTCATGTTCCCCAGTCAGCACAGCCCGGCTTCTGAAATAGATCTCCAGAGAGGTGTACTGATGCCTGCGGATTTCCTCTGCGATGAGGCTTCAGAGCAGCTGACTACATTGCCTTACCTATTTTTTTTCCCAGGGAGTAACACACTTGTTCTAGATTAATTTGGATGCCAATAGATGGTTTATAGGAGGGGGGGGGAAATGAATATTTCTCTGGAGATGTGCCTAATTTGTGGCCTTTCCCAGGTAAAATGGGATGTTTGCTATTTATAGGCTGCATGGTTATATCTCCCGCACCTTTGTGCTGCCTTTGCCATGCTAACTAAGTGGGTCACCTCTTTGTTTTTCGAATGAGGACTGAGCTTCACTGCCTCTTTGGCATACCAATAAACCCAGCAACAATAAAAAGAAACAATGTTCATTATGCCGCTGCATGGGGACTTTCTTTAAGAGTTTGGGCAGTAAATGGTTTTTAATCCCAGGATGCACTGATTGTGATAATGTAAGCCAGGCAAACTGAGCGTCGGTAATAAAATCATTGCAAATATGAACAGAATAAAAAATTGGTCAAAAGGATCTTGTTACAACTTGTGTTTATTCCACAAGGGCTTAAGGAAAGTAAAATAGGCAATGATTTTGTTTGGGACTTGTTTATGAAAGATTTCTTTTTGTGTAGGCAAGTGTAGAGGTTAAAGGAAAGAAATGGAATTTAAATGTAGTGGTTTTCGAGATTTCTGTCGTCATTTGACTTAACAGCATCTTAACTTTGTAAAAAAGAAAAAGCTTTCAGCGTGCAGTCTCCCTCTCCGCTTTTTTAAAAAAACAAAACACCATTTCATAAAAGCTGTAAAATATAATATGGCACAACTATAAAATATAATTTTGTTTTTTCGTCTGTAGAACTGAAATTACAATAAATCTTCTAACATCCAGCATTGATTGCTTCAAGCCTGTGGCTTTAATGGACAACGGTGCAGTGTATTATGATGCCATGATTAAGGAATTGTGGAAAGGAGGGAGAGTGATTCTGGACTTAAGTTTGGCACTTTGCACAGCTCAACGTTACCACAATTATTGGTTTTCTGAAATATGTCCCTATGCATTATTCTGATCAGATTACTTGCATTGCACAAGCCTCTGGTGAATAAGGGGACAATAGCACAAAATAAATCTCACTCTGAAATTTAATCTCCACAACTGTAGGCCAGCAAGAAGAACATTCACATCCCTTTGATAAGAAGTTGTATATTTTCCACAATGGTGGTATATTTTTTCGTTTCATAATTGTCTTTAATGTAAATCCACAAGCGGTTAGCTAAATGATACCAGAGATGGTAGAGAAAGGGGACTGTGTGAAATATAGTTAAAACATCCTCTTGTGCTTACTCATAAGAAGGCCCGACTTCCTTAATGAAGTGTAAAAACTAGACTGACTTGGTGGAATTACAGAAATCATTAACCTTTTGTCAGTTTTCTCAAAACAACTGGTTTGATAATGTTCATTGAGAAAGAAGAAATCTTAGATGGATTTCAAACAGAATTAGGCCAATTCATGGATGGTAGGTCTATCAACAGTTCACCATGATTGCTAAATGGAACCCCCATAGTCACAGGCAGTATACCACTGAACACAAGGTTATGGAAAGAGACAACAGGAGAGGACTCTCATCCTCATGCCCTGCTGGTGGGTTTCCCAGAAGAATCTGGCTGCCCACTGCAGAAACAAGGCTAAACTAGATGGACCTTTGGTCTGATCCAGCAGCGTCCTTCTTACGTTCTTAAGATATCTACCACTAATTTATCTTTCATGCTTTTGCATTATTCCGCACATAAAATCCCCTTCTAGAGGAAGTCATACTTAAATCCTACTGAAACCAGTATATCAATTTAATCAAAGTAACGTACTCTACTAATTTCAATGGGACATATATATGAATAACGTTCTTTGGAAGGCCACATCTATTTTGAAATTAGTGCTGAAGCACTGAGATGAAGGAATGAAACACGTGCTGTATTAAGCAAAATTCTGAGTGAAGCATGTCAGGAAAAAACACACACACACATTGTGCTTATGGAATTGGATTTTGAATATCTGGGGTTGCTCCAGATAGAACAGGTAAAGGTAAAGGTTCCCCTCACTCAAAAGCTAGTTGTTATCGACTCTAGGGGTGGTGCTCATCTCTGTTTCAAAGCCAGAGCCAACGCTGTCCAAAGACGTTTCCGTGGTCATGTGGCCGGCATGACTCAACGCCAAGGCTCATGGAACACTGTTACCTTCCCACCGAGGCGGTACCTATTAATCTACTTACAAATTTCTTGCTTTCGAACTGCTAGGTTGGCAGGAGCTGGGACCGAAGCCGGTAGCTTACACGGACATGTGGCACTTGGGTCTTGAACTGCTGTCCTGGGACAAATCTATGCCCCACTGAAATGAACTAAAGTTGTATAGCAGGCAGTGCTCAATAAATTGTGCCTATGACCAGCACATTCCCTTCAGGAATAAAGGGCAGTGTCCGGGACTATCAAGTAAAATATTAGTTGCACTTGTAGTTTATGGGTCAAATGTCAGAGCATTTTTGAATAACCTAATTTGGATTAGTCTCCCTGCTTGCACACCGGTGTTTTAATCATGGCAGTATTTCAAGGTCTAAAATGATGGCCAGCCTGAGCTCTCTGCACAGGCAAAATGGATGACCATATTTCGCTCACCAAAAGTTGCAGGAGGGAGCTCACAAGGGCCTCCATGCCTGCATTAATATGCTGGAAGCTGCAGCAGGCGAAATAAATTTATGAAAGGTTGTGAACATGTCACCAGTGCTGGTTGTGCTTGCTTGAACATAAAGCTGCATTTTCAGTCAAATTGGCTTCCAGTCCCTGTCTTGGCTGTGAATCTTCCCTTCACATTGAGCGCCAAACGCTTATGTGACATGCACGATATCATTATCAAAAGATGGCAGCGTTGAGGTACCATGCTGTGTTAATGCAGTGGCCTGTCACCTCCGGAGACCTAAGTTCAAATAATGGTTGAATTCATTGATTTGGTAATCCCATGCTAGCCGCCATTTGTCTGTATCATGGGGACCACTACGTACCTTGGCACAGATACTAGTTTCTAATCAAACATGGGCCAGGACTGGAGTGGCAGGAGCCATGCCAGTTGGAATTGAGATGCATTGGCACAACAGTGGAAAGAAGTTTACCCAGCACCGGCTTGCATTGTGCGGACTCAAGATGCTCCCATTCGCCTGTTGGTTTCATTACCATTCGGTTCAACCAGATAGGAGGATGTGGTATTTCTTATATTAATAGCACGTGGTCTGTGACTGTTCCGTGCCAAAAATAGTAATGAGGGCATGTATTGTGGTAATACAAATTATTTATTTATGGTCTTACTATCCAACCTTTCCAAGAGCTCAAGGTGACTCACAACATTCGTAATACATCAATAAAATCAGTAAGTCCATCATTTATTCCTTATGGCTGCATGGTGAATTCCCTCTGTGTCCTATCCAACCCCTTATGATGTTGACGTACCCCCATGGAAGGAGGCAGAGCAGGAGGGGCCCATCACAGTTCTACAGTTGAGAGAGAGAGAGAGAGAGAGAGAGAGAGAGAGAGAGAGAGAGAGAGAGAGAGAGAGAGAATTTCATAATTCTATAAACTCCTGCCATAAGAAGTGGAAAGGACTGACACACAAACGATTGTGTGCTTAGAGAAATGAGCACTGTGACCTGGAAGAAAGCTAAGGGTGCATCAGTAAGCTGGCAGTGCCAACAGAGCATAATGAAACAAACTTCCATAAAATGTTATGTCAATAAAGCAATGTCAATGACAATGTCAAAAATCAATAAAAGCTTCACATTGAATTACAGGGAATGCAGAATAAATCTTTAAATAGTTTTTCTGAATATTGTGTTATACAATCTTTGCTTTATGATCATTAAGTAAGGACTTAAAATTAAACATACAAATCTCTCTCTCTCTCTCTCTCTCTCTCTCTCTCTCTCTCTCTCTCTCTCTCTGTGTCTGTGGTTTGCAGCTTTTCAAGTTTACTCAATTTTTTCAGTGTATCTACACTTCATTTCTAAGTTCTCAGATCTACACGATTGCTTTCTCACCATTTTCTTTCTCAATTTTTCTATCTGAAATGTCATTGCTATTAAAGTTTCCAATTAAAAAAATATAATAATTTGATGATCTGAAATGTATTGTTTATATTCCAGGCAAACGTTTGGGTCAGACATGTTTTAAAAACGAGGTACATTGCTGTTTTTTCAGTCAAATCAGCTCACAAAAGAAACCAGCTGGTACACATTTTCAAAGATGAAACAATAATAATATTTAGCATTTGTTATAGCCCTTTCTGATCATGCAAAGTGCTTTGCAAGCCTTCCTTTGACGTTGTCCTTACAACAACCCTGTAAGGTGCGTAAGTATTATGATCCCCATATTGCTACTGAGGCTGAGAAATTGAATATTAGTTGCACTTGTAGTTTATGGGTCAAATGTCAGAGAGCAGTTTTGAATAACCTAATTTGGATTAGTCTCCCTGCTTGCACACCGGTGTTTTAATCATGGCAGTATTTCAAGGTCTAAAATGATGGATAAAATGAACCTTGCCTAGGCCTACAAAGTGAATTTATGGTAGTGACGAGATTCAAACTGGGAAACGTGATTTGCTGTCAGTTTCCCTACACCAGCTCTCAGGAGTGTTCAATCACTTCAATGTAAAAAAATGTTACAATTTTTTTAACCTTAAAAAATTTCCTCTGAAACCAAGTGTAGTTGTGCTGTGATCAGACAGGCGGACAACACATGCCTTGAAACACTGGTATCCAAAATTCTGCTCAACTGGCAGCTTGTGCTCAGGACTTCACAAAAAGTCAAACTGAAGCAAAACTTTCTCCCTTTCTAGCCTCTGGTCCCAGTAAGTTAGATGTGAAAGTAAGCCATCAAAATTAATGGGTGTTAGCCATAACTATGTTGTGTCATTGATTTCAATGGGACCTAAGCATAACTAACTTAATATACATTGGGGCCTCAAGGACAGAAATTAATAGATTTCTCCTTACAGCCTAATCCTATTTTAGATTGGGCTGTTACACACAGCCATTTACAATAGTGGAATAGGCTTTTGCTGTCATAAAATGGCTGCTGATGTTTTGGGCTGCTGATGCACTGTGCTCTGTAAGTGGCGGCAGGGCTCCCGGGACATTGCCAGACCTGCCTGGATCTGCTGGAGCACGTAAAGCAGTGGCGGGGGCAGTGAGGGGCGAAATGGGGTGGGGAGGGGGAGGAACAGAGCGAGGAGGCTGCGGGAGGAGTGGATCTGGTGACGATGGTGCACGTTGGATCCTATCCTCCCTTTTTGCAGTCTCCCCTGCCCCCTTTCCTCAGACTTGCACCAGCTGCAGAGCTGGTGCAGGTTCGAGGAGACCCATTGTGGAGTGGAATGCTTATAGAGGGGTAAGGGGATTTCCCCTCGGAAGTCTCCTGCTTCGTCCCCCCGCTGGATACAGCGTGCACCTTTTTGGCATGACTGCACCAGCAAAGGGGGGGGGGAAGGATAGCTCCACTCACTCTGCCTGGGACCGCAGCCACTGGCAGTGGACACAGGTAGGTCCTGCGCCGGTCGAAGCAGGGGCATGGGGAGGATGGACCTGGGTGGTAAAGGAGAGGGTGATTGGCCAGCCAGGGCAGGGGAGGGATCATCAGTGGCGTGCTCCGCCAAATCCTATCTCCTTTCCTGGGCCTGTTGGGCCTCACACGGGCCTCCCAGATTTGTGCCAGCCATTTGCTGGCGCACATCTGAGGAGGCCCATTCTCCCAAGGAACACTCCAGCTCTGCTGGCGCAGGTTCAATCCTGTCTAGGATGTAGCCACCACCTTAGGTGTGCCACTGCTGCTGCATTGGAGACAGGATTTCAATTTTGTAACTTTATTCCAACTGCACTCTTGGGTAGGCTTACCAGATCTGGGGTGCCCAAACCGGGACACCCCCCTACTTTTTTCTCCTCCAGATTTTTTTTATTTTCATGTCACTTTGCTTATATATATATATATATATATATATATATATATATATATATATATATATATATATATATATATATATATATATATATTCCCCGCCTTTTCGCCGCTTTTTCCTTGCTTGCTGCTCCTGCATCCAATTCCTGGCTGGCCAGCTGCTCAGGCTCCTCACTGGAGTCGACCACTCCCACTGCTGCCGCCACCGCCACTGCTGCTACTTTCAGCTTCCATGATTTTAAGAGTAAAGGTTTTCCTGTGCGGCCATCTTGGATCTCATGAAATCTTGTGAGATCCAAGATGGCCGCACAGGAAACCTTTTACTGGAAAACTGGGATTGCCCTGGTTCTGGGCCCGGGGGCCGGGACCAGGCTGGGACCAGGCCATGGAAACTGGGGCAGTCCCGGTTTTTCCAGGATGGATGGTAAGCCTACTCTTGGGTCATGTGCAGGGTGACCAGATACAATGGAGGACAAAGTGCCTATAGCTTTAACCATTGTATAGAGAATTTATGTATTAATGACAATTTTGGCAGGTGCAGCTTTTTGCACCCTTCCATAATGAGCTGCACCCGCTGAAAATTCCCTTTTCTATACTATGGTTATAGGCACTTTGTCCTCCATTGTATCTGGTCATGTGAGGAAACACAGGACCTGAGGGCCTGAACTGAATGAGCACCCTGATATGTGGTCAAAATCCTCTGTAAAGGACAAGGGTCCCTCGGCAATAAAATTCTGAAATAGCTTTGGTAGGAAAAAATAGGTTTGGTAGGAAGTGTGAAACCCACTGCTCCAGATGCACTGCCTGCTTTGCGCACAGACCAATACTAACGCTCTCACATTTTACAAGCTCTGTCCTCTCTACATGGCCAAGTCCAATACATGTAAGCACCAAAGTCTGGACTGAAGATCCTTGATGCAAAGACATAGGTATATATGTATATGGTACAGTCCTTGCTATGCATATTGTCATAAAGACCATTGGGCCCAGACTTGATGCAACTGCACCGAGCCTGGACAACTACCTCCTCCAAATCACGTCAGAAACTCTTACTTTTCCCCGACAAAAACGTGGTTCCCGACTCGTGATCAATATTTGTGGCTCTTTAATGCTTTCACATAGCTGCCTGATTGCACTTTGCATTTTTCATGCAGAAATGGGACTCTGAATCGGAAAATAGTTTAACTGCAGTTACTCCATTAAGATTCTTTTGTTACTTTGATCTTTTCTGTAAATACATACAGAAGGAGGGAGAAAAAAAAAAGAACAATACATAATAGATCTGAGTTCTAAGTCCACCCAGACAGTTTAACCCTTAGGTCATGGTGTTTGTATTTCACTTATTGGATTGTTAATAGATTTTCTTCATTTGTGTGAGACATTGTGAATGATGTGCTGAGGCCTTCCTATTACTACCACACTGGCGCCCATGGTCCACCTGTAAGAAGATAGTGTTAAAAGCTGCTGGAGTTTCTACCTCTTGACAACATCCCAGCTGTAGACTAGCAATAGCAATCCTCCCGTGGCAGTTTTAATTATCGGCACCGGCGATACCATCAGTAAGTGTGTAATTACGTGTCAGTTTCCTGGCTGTTGGGTATGAAAAGTGGAACCAGCGAGATGATGATTGTTGAAGCTGTAGACTCATATTTAAACAATTCAAAATGTGTAACTGGCAGTGTCATTAAACAGAGAGAGTTTGACCCCAGCTGTCAGTTACTTTTCCTTATGCAGATTTTTTTTCATGCTGTCTGTCAAAAGAGCTCCATGGGCTGAAATGGGACAGAAGAGGAAGCTTAATACCTTGAGTGCAGAAGTGCTGCTATCCTTCATTCCCGCTGAGGTGTTCTTTTACCCTAAGTAAATACGGCGGCCCCCGCTGCAAATAAACCATGGGCATTACAGGAAATTATATAGGCATTGCTGATGAAGAAACAAAGGCAGAATATCAAACAGACATTCTAGCCTTAAAATAATAGCATTTTTTTAAAAGCCTCGTTCGTTACTGTCTGCCTAAAGAACACGTTTTATGGTAATTGGTATGTTCATTATTTAATGATAAAAATGGAATCATTTCTTGTTCGCAAAGTTACACTGGAAAAAAAAACATTTTAGGAAAGGATGGAAAAAATATCAACCTGCAAGTATATGTATGTATGTATGTATGTAAAAGCAATTCAAAGCATTGACAATTAGTCTGAAAATGTTGTCCCACTACACACTTTTATCGACACTTCAGGATTAGCTGGTGTGGAAAACATTATAATCTGACCAAGCTAAATAGATGCTAAGTAAATGGAAAATATAAATATACATGAACTGGAGCGGGTTAGCAAGTAGGGGGCCTTCAAATGTTTATCTGCAAACAAAATCCCATATTTCCAAAAAGACAACTCAACTTGTTGCAGGGTAGAAGAAGCATTCGGCACACTCCCAGTTGTCTGAAGCTCATTTGATTAGGAACTGAGAATGTATCAGAGTCCAAAGAGTTAATGTTTAAACTAGGTACTATTTTCTGGGAAGAGAAGTTTCTAGCATGTTTTAAAAAATGTTCATGTTTCTCTGTAATAGAATGTTTCTACAATAGGAACACTGTTAAAAGTAGGACTGTCATTTGATTAAAGAAGCCACCTTGGTGTCACTAGGGCACGTGTCACCCTAAGGCGGGAACGCGTGCGTCACCCCTGCCCTAGGGTGACATCGGCGCGCGTCACCCTAATGACCCCTCTGCACACACACCCACAATTTGGCGGCACGGAAGTCTTACCTCCGTTGCTGCCGGCTCTGACGACATCCTCCCCGGCCGGCTGTCCTGGGCCTTCTGACGAGGCCCAATGCGTCAATACGTGAACTTTTAGGTTTTTCGCGCATGCGAAATTGTGGGCTGCCCTTTTGCCCTCAAATGTTCTACGCATGCGCGAAAAACCTAAAAGTTCACGTATTGACGCATTGGGCTTCGTCAGAAGGCCCTGGACCACCAGCCGGGGTGGACGCTCCGAGGCCTTCTCCCGGCCTCGGAGCCTCCGGAAGGGTGACACGCGGAGCGGAGATGACGTGCGGGGTTGCGCGCATCACCCCTTTGCGCACGTCAACCCCCCCGGTGGTCCGCCCCCCCCGCCACGCTCCAGTGATGCTCAAGCCGGGATAAAAATACTGTAATAAATAAATAAGTCTTAATTGATTAAACATATGAGTGTGAATGGACTGAGCTATCATTTAAATCTGCCTAACTTTTGCACAATAGGCCTGAACAGTGGAAAGATGATTGGTTTTAGATGCTGTAGGCATGTGTCACAGCATGCACCATCTCTGAGGTGGCATCCCCTTCAATGTGATCAGAGAAAGAGGAAAGTGCCAGCCACCAACAGATTAGTAATTTCTTACATGAAAAAACTAACAATTTTTAAAAAGTCTGCCATTGGATTAATTGGAGCACTGATCAAAAGATTTTAATCAGTTAATCAAAGCAATTAATCGACTAGATGTTGCAGTCCTAATTTTAAACGTGTTCTCATATTTAACATTAAATTTAGATCTGAACCTCTTTTATCTCTTGTGAATGAACACTGTTAATGTGGAAGAGAATTTGGAAGTGAAAGCAGATGCTCTCAGTGTAGGTTCTCCATTTGTGTTTGAGAGCCAATTTAAAACAAAGTTGATTTAAGCCCCGAATGTGAAAATACCCTTAAAGTTGGGGTATAAAGATGTGTTGTTTGTCCAAAGGCATTGTCTAAATGGCAGGGATATGTGCACAGATATGCATGTACAATGCATGTATCTTTGGTTCAGTCAGCCCAATCCTACCTAAGTTCCCCTGCGCCGATGCAGCGGCACCAGTATGGGCTATGCTGCATACTGAGGAGGAACTGAGTGGGCAGGAGATCTCCTCGTGGTAAGGGGACATTTGTATCCTTGCCCCAGGGAAAGCCTCAGCCCATGCAATGGGTCTACTTGGACCTGTGCCGGTGATATCGCTGGTGTAAGTCCGAGTGGATCCGTGTTAGCGGATCAGGCCCAGGAAGGGGAATAGGATACGATGTGCACCGGCGCCACAAGTCCTACTCCTCTCAGGTCTGATCCACCCACCCCAGCCCCCCACCCTCCCCCACCCCGTTTTGCCCCCTCCCCGCCCTCCTCCCACCCCATGCTGCTCAGTGAGGAACTTATCTGCTCTGGCAGGTGTCACTCCTTCTGCTAGCACAGGCAGGAAATCCCTGGCCTTCTCACCAGCAGGCCTGGAAAGGCACGCTGTCACAACGTGCCTTATGGCACGTTTATGACAGTCTGCACCAGCAGAGCGCGTGCTCCGCTGGCACAGAGGAACAACAGAATTGTGCCAAAAGCCTAAGCATTTTAAGGGGAAACGTTTCCTCTATCCAGTAAGTATAGCCTTCTGGGAGCACAGGTGGGTGATGGGCATGGAGAGAAAGCCCCTCTCTCCAGCCCCAGTTGCGGAACATAGAAAGCTGCTCCACCCTACTAAACAGATAGTGTCATCAGCTCTAACAGAGCAATCACCTGTTGGGGGGAGATCTTGATTCTAGTCTTTTTCCTTCTGCCCACAGGTGATCAGTGACAGCCCCCTGTTTACTGGGAGTGACCTTTGCAAGAATCGGTGTGCATGCAGTCCCCTGCTGTACATGAGGATCTCTAGACTGGCCCACTATGTATAGAAAGCAATCGTGCTTCACATAATTTTTGTTTCAAAGGAGAGAATCAGAAGACAACACATAATGCAAGAACAGGCAATATTAATTGCAGCCATACTTTCCTACTTGAAAGTAATAAATAGGCACATATTAAATCCTCTAAGGATTAATTTGTATTTTATCAGCTGTGAAAAGGGCAATTTTTTACATATCCAGACTTAGGAGCTTTATTAGATCTTCATTGGAAAAGCAATTCTGCATACATTTTGTCTCGGGTTT
Organism: Plestiodon gilberti rubricaudatus; assembly: GCA_026170595.1. Lineage (NCBI taxonomy): Eukaryota > Metazoa > Chordata > Lepidosauria > Squamata > Scincidae > Plestiodon > Plestiodon gilberti. Next base: position 68,135,035 of record JANXHW010000003.1, on the reverse strand, counting down.
TTTTAGTTTTATTTTTTATACAATTTTCCTGTTTGAAAAAAGCAAAACGCTTAGATGATGCAGTTGGGAACAGCAACTGCTGTTTATACTTTAGAGATTAGTGCAGTTTTTTTTGTTTTTTTTTAAAAACCCATTGCTACTGCTTCATGTCTTATGTACAGTTGCATGAACAGTTAAAACAGTGATAGAAAAACCCCAATGCATTGTAACAAAAGTGTATCACTTTGTGGTTGTATTTGAAATGGTGCTTAAGGTCATTCAGTTTCCACGCATACGTATTAATGACATTGTCATATTCTACAGCTACATCTTTCCAGTTATTTTCTGCTGCTGCACTGCTAATTTAAAGGTTGCAGTGGCACCCTCCTATTCAAAAGAAGCTCTGCTTGAACAGTGAGTTAGGAGGAGTCTTGTCTTTCCATGCCACATATACATATTCCTTTGTGTTCCAGAAGGTTGCCTGTATGGTTGAGTATTTTCAAGTTATGAGTCTGTCCTACTTGCATGTTAGCTGCAGGCTATCTGCATAGCAGACAAGACGTATTCCCTGGGGAGGGACCCACTACTCTCCATTTAGCTGAGTACCTTTGGAAGGGAAAGATGCTACAAAATTAGCCCTTTCTTTTAGGAATTTGTGATAACTTTGATACAGCAAAGCAACACATTTAGCTTTCGTCATTCAGGTTTGTTGTTGTTGTTTTAACTTAAACTAGCAAATTAGTTGAGACCCAATCTGATAAACATATGATTCTGGGTTGTTGAGCAATTTGCTAAACACAATGCATGCAAAGATGTTGTAATGCAAGTCAACTCCCTTGCATGAATTCTGGCTGGGTTACACGCAAGAATGTGACTGCATTCTTTCAACGCGCACTGATCTGCAACTGCAGGATGATCCCTAACAAAATTCCATGGCTGCTGTCCCAGCAACCTGGGCTTGCAGAAATGGAATTTGCAGATCCAAAGTTGGACAGCAGCCTGCATGCTACACGTGAATTGTGCCTGCAGATACAGATCAGGTACCCTAATGCTACAACAGTGTTGCTTGACCTGCATTGGGAAACATAGCAGCAATTAGTGGACAAATGCTTTGCAAATGTCTGGCTGCTTGAAGGAAGATGTATGAATTTCCTGTTCACAGTGATGGTATGTAGTGATGTGATGTTTGTGATCTGGACCAGGTGATCAGAGCCTGGTGCAGGGCTAAGTAGGGTAGCTTTGTTGCTGCTCTGTCCCTACTGGACGGCTCACCGGAACCTTTTAGGAGATATCAATTACAACAATCTAAATGTAGAATTTTGTTGAGCTTTTGGAAACTAGCTCTCTCACATGAAGGAGGGGAACGTGATGTAGGGGAGGCTGGAGTCAATGGGAATGCATACAAATTTGGATGCCCCAAGGCAGGGGTTCCCAAACTCTGGCTGCCCCGTGTACCCCCTTTTTCCCCAGTAGCTCCTCCTACCTGTTCTCCTGGGTGCCGCCATCTTGGAACTTGCAAGATTTCGTGAGATCCAAGATGGCAGGTGGGAGGAGCTACCGGGGGCATCTATTTGGCAGGCCTGCCGATTCGGGCCTGTGCCTGAAGGCGTGATCCGTGTTTATAGTATGCGCTACTGTCCCTTTGCAGAGAGAACATGACTAGTCCTGAAGGCCAAAGGAATCAAGTAAGGTCAAGTACTGCAGACTCACTCACCTCACTCACTCCTTCCTTCCTTTTGGGGCTTAAAAAGGATAGCTGGTCATGGCATACGCAAGACTGCTCATGACTTGTGTAGTCCTTAGTTTTGCAACCAGTTTGGAAGCCTGACTTGTCCTCCATCGACACTGTTATTGCCCCATAATTTATTATAAGTTATGTTTTGATTACTCTCAGCTACCCGATCTGTGATGCAGCAACTGGTGGTGTGACTGTTAGATTTTTATTTTTGAAAAAAGAATGTGTTCTGTCGGTGCGACATGGGAAGACCCGCCCATGTCGCAACCTGGAAAAAAATCCCCTTTAACAGCTGTCCCTTATCAGCTGATGATCGAAGCAGCTGATAAGGGGCAGCGTCTCGCGTACCCCGGCCTGCAATCTGCGTACCCCTTACTACAGGTTGGGAACACCTGCCCTAACGCATCTTAATAAGATGAAGTAGATTGTCACAGGACTCTCCCAGAGGCTCACAGCAGTTCATGGATGTCTAGATATTATAAGGGCCCAATCCTATCCAACTTTCCAGCACTGATGCAGCCATGGGGCGTGCACTGCATCCTGTGGTGGGAAGGCAGTGAGGAAGGCCTCCTCAAGGTAAGGGAACATTTGGGGTTGCATTGCAGCTGCATCAGCACTGAAACGTTGGATAGGATTTGGTCCTAAGTTGCTTACCTGCCTTGGGCACAGTGTCCTTGAGTATCCTTGTTGGCACCATTCCATTGTGGTGCCATATAGCCAATCAGATTTGCTGTGATGGTGTCCCTATGAATTTTGAAGGTTCTTAAAACTTCTTTGGGGCCATTATGGTACATGCCCTGTTTTGGTCGTGGGGGCAATAGATAAGCAGGGCATATCTGAATAAGTTGTGCTTACTCTACTCTTCCAAATTCATTTATGTTTGATACGCAGAACAATGTTGAGTATTTCATCTTTTATTTCAATTCATTCTGAGTCTACTGGTGACCTGTGGACCAACTCTGGCTGAGGAAGCAATTTTGTCTGGCTTCTGGCAGCCCTTTCAAATTTTAATCAAGATGTGATAAAATAAATTTCCCAGCACTACTCAGAAGAATTTTTTTTTTCAAAAGTTGTGTGTGTGAAAGATATATTCCACATGTTAACATTACATCTTTCTTGGCTATTTTATTAGTGCCTCAGCCATGAGGTGATGTACTATACGCCATAATTCCAAAAACGTTGCTGGTAGGTGGTGGCAAGATCATTTTTGATTCTACCACATTTTTAGATTTGCGGCAATCATTCAGCCCCTAGAACCCCGCCTGGATTTCAGAAAACTGAGAAGTTGTCCATCTCTGACCTGTCTCTTCCTATTTGAATAGAGTCACTTGAATTAATGATGGCTGTTGTGGTGAAAGAAAATTAGAGGCCTAGTCCTAATGGCTCAGTCCCTTGTATTACATTTTCAACCACTGAAAATGTAAGAAAGGGATTGGAAAGGAGAAGGAATTGAAGGAGGGCAGATAGTGGGGTAATTTGGGGTCAAGAAAAAAAATAAGAAAACAGCAAACTGACTGAGGTTTGGAGTATCGACCGATAGGTTTGGGGGGTCTCAGCATAGCGCCGATGGAGAAGGAAGGGTGGGAGAGAGCACTCACCATGGGGCTGATCCGGAAACCTAAATATTATTCAGTTATTTCAATATGAGGCACAGTCTTTTCCAGCTGACATTTCTCTGCCTCTCTCCTTTCAAAAACGGGTTCCCCAACTAAAAACACCATGTGCTGATGAGTTTGCAACCAAATGCTAGGGTGCTTTTTTTTGGGGGGGGGAGGGAGGAGGAGTTAATTCAAACCACATATTTCTTCAGGTAGTATTTATCTGGTGTTTTGTTTTCTTTTGGTTTGTTCTAAAAATGAAAATACATCACTTTGTTGTTGCTTTTCAAAAATACATTCTGAAATTTTGATCCATTTATAAGACACACCCTGTTTATCACATGAGAAAACTATTAGACAAAATGCCCTTGGTGCCTGGGAAAAAGTGCTTTTAACAGTTTTAATCCTTTATCAATAATTCATCTGAGAAGGTTTTACCGTATTTGTACTATTTGCGGTTTGGTGGACACAGAAGCATGTGTGCCTTCCTTTTTTGCTGTAATGGTTTACTTGAAATGTACAAAATAAGATATTTAACACATCCAAATACATTTCATTTAGGGAATAAAGAGGGATTCTTTCTGTGGGGTTTGTACATCATCCTTCTTTATTACACCAGATTTTGCTCATCATACCATGTTCTTCCTTAGAGGACAGAGACAAATAACTGTACTCCACAAGGACAAGGTGTGAGCAGAATGCATGCTAAATGCTGCATTTTTGTTATGATTGCAACCAATATTTTACAGTTTGCACTCACATTTGAAAGAAAACAGATCTCTGAAAGTAAATGTATCTGATTGGGGAAGTACCATGCGGAAAACAAGCAACAAAACCTGGAAGTTAAGTCTAGAGTGAATGCTTATTTCAAAGCAGGCTAATTTCATGCCCGTATATAACTTCATTGCAGACTCTCAATTTCTTCAAGGATGCAATTCCCACCCAGATTTGCAAGTTGTATGACGGGGAGCCCAATCCTGTGTAAGATGCACTGGCAGGCCTAAATGGCTGGCCACTGCATCCTACACAGGATGTGGCCTGTGCCGGCGGGGCTGGGGTACAACTTGGGCAAAAGGGACTTTTCTTTTATCCCTTCCCCCCCCCGGTGTAAACCCCGGCAACCCCAATGGGCCTTCTCGGATGCACACCAGCTATTTAGCTGGCACACACCCGGGGAAACCGCATAAGGCCGGCCAGACCCAGAAAGGGGGTTAGGATATTGGTGGAGTGTGCCACTGATATCTCCGCCCCCTCCCTGGCCTGGCCGGCAAATCGCCCTCTCCCCCGCCACCCCGGCCCTCCCTCCCCATGCCCTCCTGCTGCCTGGTGCAGCACTTACCTGCGTCCAGCGGCCGGGTCTGGTGACGGAGTGAGCGGTGCAGGCTTCCGCGCCAGCGCCACTTACTTGAAGGGTGCTGCAAAAGTGCTTTACTGCACTTTCGTGACACTCAACGCCAGCAGAGCAGGAGCTCCACTGGCATTCAGTTAGGTAGGATTGATTACGCCCTTAGAGTGTCATCTGCTTAGTCTATAATTATTATTTTTTATTTAGGATTTTTATTTAGGACGTTTTTATTTAGGACTGCTTTTAATGTCTGACATGGTGGGCTGACCTTTTAACAAATGGTTTTTAACATCTAAATGCAGGTGACCCACTGGGGTTGTTTATTTTAACATAAATTGTTTTAATTAATTAATTATTTTAATGTGTTTATTAATTTTAATGTGTTTATGTGTATTTTAATATGTTGTAAGCCGCCTTGAGTGCCCTCGGGAGAAAGGCGGGCTACAATTTTTTTAAATAAATAAATAAATAGCAAATATTTTTAATTGATGTGTTGCAGAATTTGACATAAGTTTTTATTCAAATAATGTGTGCCCTAGGATCTTTGCCACTAAACACTGCTTAAGTTGTTGTTTTGTTGTCGTTACTGGGTTGTATCTTAAGATTATGCCTTATGCAGTTTTTATACAATTAATGTTTTTATACAATTAATGTGTGCCCAATGTTTAATCTTTGCCACTAAACACTGCTTAAGTTGTTGTTTTGTTGTCGTTACTGGGTTGTATCTTAAGATCATGCCTTATGCAGCTTTGTTGTTGGAACTCACACAATGCCCTTTTCTGCTCATGGAAGCTATGCTCCACATTTTCTTAGGATATAACCTATTATTAATCTATGGTGTCACAGTCTACTAGGTGTTTGGACTGGGGTTTTTGGGTGCTCACTAGTTTGAACACTATCCAAGAGTTTAAGAACTGGTGAGAGATCATTGAATAATGTTCGATGTTCCTAGTAGTGTGGTTCGTTACAGTTGTTCAGCTGTTATCTTGTCTTTACCTATGATGGCCAGATATTTCTGAAGGGCTTTGGGGATTTGGGGGGACCAAGTGCGCCAATGACAATAGGGGTTGTTGTTGTTTTATTTCCCCCCAAAATCTATTGTTGTTATTCCCTTGCCTTCCCACAGATTTCTAAGTTCACATAGGGTTTGAAGGAGGTTATCCATCCAGGCACTGCTTGGGGTCAGATCCATTTAACTTTTGCAATTGCACCATATCATGTGCCTCAGAACATGACCTTGTAGCCAACAGCGGGTGGAAAAAAGCTTAGAATCCTGAAAGAAAATATTGACATGGTGGGGTGGGGTACATGCTCGCTGCTGGTCTTGTTTGGAGCCTTCCAAAGGACCAGGAACAGCACTAGCATGTGTGCTTTCCTGATTAACGGTACAGTATATATGAAAAAAAGAAATCACTAGCTGTGTTCCTGGTCCCTTTCTGCTCATTGTGGCAAAGCATATAGAGAAGTCACTGTTTTGTTAACTCCGGGGGCACAGCTTGAAATAGCTGCTCCTGTATGACCTCTATGCCATCATTTCCAATAGTTAAACTATGTTTAATTCTTACTATAAATGGGTGAAAAATGCAGGTCCCTTGCTGCATGTATATGTGCACCTGAATGCCCAAGGTGATTAGTTTCAAATGCTTTCCTGGCTCCAAATACTGGCCCTTTGAAGGAGGATGGAATACTTTGCTTCCTCATCTTTTGAAAAATGATGCTTGTTTTGGCATGGATATGGTTTTTGTGTTTTTATTAACAAATGTAGGCTCTTCTCTCCCACTGTGTATTTTAAGTATGCCTAAGATTAGAACTTAGATATGCCATTTTTCTTTTCAAAAAATGTTCTCATAGGCCCAGTTTGACATAATGCTGTTCATACGATTTTTCAGTTTTCCTCTACAGGGCTTTGAGTGTTAATAATGTATGCTAACTTCTTTTCAATACGTATAGTTACTTCTTAATCTGTGGGGACTCAGGCTTTTTGAGGAAGTGACTTTCAAATGACTGGTTCCTTAGAGGAGGCACTCAGCATGGTACATTAGGACCACCCCTTTCGTCCATATATGCCTATGAAAAAACAGGATTCAGAGGTAACTTTGTTGTAAACTAGGGTGCCCATATCCCAAAAGGGACAGGGTGCCTATGCTTTTAACTATGGTAAGAAGAGGGAATTGTAGCAGGTGTAGCTTGTTGCACCCTTCCATGATGAGCTGCACCTGCCCAAATTCCAATGGTTAAAGGTTTAGGCACCCTGTCCCTTTTGGGATATGGGCACCCTATTGTAAATAGAACCTCAGGTTAAAGGTTAAGCTGGGCTGGTAGTTTGTGAGAAAACTGATACACTGTGGGGGCCTTAGGTGTTGTGCCGAGGGGGAGAGAATGTAGAGTTTTGTCTGTCACAGTAATGTACACCACCAGCTACACAAAGATGACAGAACTGTGTAGGTTTGAGTGTGCTAAATCTACCTTGATGGCTCAGAAGGCACTGTTATGATTGTAAATGGTCACCTGCTGACCAGTTGTTTGTTCAAAATTCCATCTAAAAATTCTCATTGGCTTTGAACTATGGACCAATTATAAGTAGCTTTGAGACTCAACATCTTATGATTGGTCACATAGGCTGAGAAGGGGCAGCAGAGACAGTGAGGGGGTTGGTTGTTGGTGGTTTGTGGTTGTTCCTGGCATTTGAGAGGCAGTGTTGCCAGGAAGAAGAAGAAGAAGAAGCAGAACACACAAAGATCAGGACAGGAACTGGAAATCACTGATGGGAGAGAGCTTAAGGAAACTTTCCCAGAAGCCGCTTCTAAACAAAGAGCTGGGAACTGGTTACTCAGTGGCATTGCTAGATGGTGACTCAGCAGGAGTGGGAGTGTCCTAAGGCCTTTGGTGGGAGGACCTAAGCATTGTTCCCTCTAAGGTGAGCGGCCCGAGTGGTTGAACATCTCCCTGCAGAGCTTGACAATCTGGAAGTTTGAAAATGACATGATGTCATAACCGAACATCTGGAGGAGGGGTCACAATGAGCTGTGATGCCATACAGCTGTGGGAGAGGTCCGCACATGAGCACGGACCCCTTACAGGGAATGCTGGACCTAAGGGAAGACTTCAGGAAGGTGCTTTCAGAGTTTGGAACCTGCATGAATTAATGGAGCCAGCCTGCTTTCCAGGGAAGACCTCCAGTGTCTGAGTGTGATTGGGAAGGAGCTAGGAAGTGGCAACAGGCAATCTAAATTGTTCAGGAAATTGAACTAATCACTGGGTCTAGACATTCTTGAACGCTGATATTACAGTAACCTCTTAAGTAATGGAACATTTAAGTAAATGTTTTTTTTTATAAATAAAGTTTGCTTTGTTGGTTCAAGTTAATATAGGATAATGTGAACATTCCCATGCTTATGCCTTACCAGATCATCAGGAGAAAGGTATTTAGTACATGGCGACAGTGGGTGGGTTAGTAAAGGAGTGGGGAAGAAAAGGGGGAGGGTTTTGTAGGAGTCCCTTCCCAGATACCATTAAAATATAATTTCCTTACAAATAATTATAGCGATGGGATTTTAGAATTTTACACATCACAAGGCCAAAATTGGCTAATCTGTCTTTGTACTTCTTATTCCCTAAATTCTGAATCATTTTGGTTGCCCTCCACTGTACCTTTTCAATTTCAGCAACGTTCTTCTGATAAAACAGTGACCAGAATTGCACACGATATTTCAAATCTAGCTCTACTAATGTCTTACATAAAGTAGAGGCAGAATATCTTCAGCTGATTTATACGACTTTCCAGTCTATCTATCTGTATTTGTTTAGTTGTAGTTCCTTCTTAGAGCTGCCAAACATTGTACCGATATCTGGTGGCCTGAAGGTCTATTAAAGACAATGAATGAATCACATTTCCTACATACAAGAAAGAAAACACCCTTATTTTTTTATCATTGTGTTGCCAGAAGGTCAATACAAGATAAATCACAGCAACAAAAAGGAAGAAAGAATTTAGGAGACTCAGATGTTTTATTACAAATTATATAAGCTTACTGAGAGAACTGCAGTGGCTAAAGTAAGGATTACTTTTAGGGCATGAGAGCTGTAGGTAGAACTGTTGGAATTGCATTTATTGGTCCAGGAGAAAGCCTTATAGAGGCCTTATATCTAGAGAACCCCTCCACAATCCACCCTTGGGTGTACACTCTCACACACACATGCTTTGGTTCCTTCATTACTTTAAAGGAACCACCAGGAAAAGGGTGTGAAGCTCTGCTTTGGGTTACTGTGACATTTACCAACAGACATCTTTTAATTTAAACTGTCAATTTCGGAAGCTCACAGATGCTTGGAGAAGATCCCACAATTTTATTTTGCCAACTGGGGTGGCAACTGGAGAAGGATTTTGAAAAATATCCGGATACTTCAGTTTGACAAATGGAAGCAGTTAACAGTAACCAATGAGTGTTAATGTTTCCAAGATAATTAATAAAAGGAGGCATTTTCCAGGTTGTTCTGGGAACGTTTTTATTAATTTAACAAGAGAACAAGGGGTTGTCCTAACGTTTCACTCCTAAACTATGAGGAGCATTATCGAAGGTGCAGCAACTTGCTGTCTGCTCTAGTTCTTCTTAGCACAAGTTGTTAACACTTGGAACAGACTAACTTTGAGCACACCCAAGTTATAGTTAAAACCAAACAATATCGTTCCCATCTGAACAGGGAAGCAATCGAAATAATAAAACATCCAACTGCAGTAAATAGGAAGGGGGAATCTGTAGAGATTAGCAGTAGTTGGCTTCCAGTCATCCAAAGATCTCACACTTTGACAGATCACAGATCAACAGGAAAACGAAAGACTGCTTTAATATCACAGATAATTTAGCAACTCACTAAGTAGTTTTCACAGTGCGTGGCTGTTTAAGCTCTCAAAGCTCTCAATGAGGGCTGTTGCGCTTTGCTTCCCCATTTTATATCTGAAAAATCTTTGTAGCTATGAGGTTATAAAAATGGTGGTATGACTTTAAGGAACCCTGCCTCTGTCCTTGGTCCTGGAGAACCACTAATGTTAATCTTTAAGGAACCAGTTAATCTTAAGGCAGCAGTTAATCTTCCAACTGTTCACAACTTGTGCTAAGAAGAACTAGAGCAGACAGCAAGTTGCTGCACCTTTGATAATGCTCCTCATGGTTTAGGAGCAAAATGTTAGGACAACCCCTTGCTCTCTGGTTAACTTAATAAAATGACCAGAACAACCTGGAAAATGCTTCCTTTTATTAATTCAAAGATATGTACCGGTCGCAAAAACCTCAGAACATACGTTTCCAAGAGACTTGGACAAGTGTGTTTTACCTGTTTGTATAATTCTACATAAATAAAAAGATTAAGCTTCTTTTGATGAAAAACAAGCTTACACCTGTGTGGTATGAATCAATCCCGGCTCCTTGGAGGATTCTTGGAGGAACAGTCAAGCAATTCCTGTGAGTCAAATTCAGACAATTAAGATGACAAAACTACCATTCATGAACTTCAGTAGCAGTAGAAGCATTATATTTATTTATTTTATTTAATTTCCACATTTTTATACCACCCTTCCTCCAAGGAGCTCAGAGTGGTGTACATATTTCCTCCCCTCCTTTTTGTCCTCACAACAACCCTGTGAGGTAGGTGGGGCTGAGAGATAGTGACTGGCCCAAGGTCACCCAGGAAGCTTCGTGGCTGAGCGGGGATTTGAACCTGGATCTTCCAGGTCTAAGTCCGACTCCCAAACCACTACACCATCCTGTGTGTGTGTGTGTGTGTGTGTGTGTGTGTGTGTGTGTGTATTCTAGAGGCATTAGTTTTGTGCAAGCACTGGAATTCACCTTTTGACATCAATGGGTCCACCTCACAGATCTTGGACTTGGAATGCATCCACTCTGGCAACCTGATGGCTAACTGACTGGGCCTGTTGGACCTTGCCAATGCCCTCTGTGAACCAAAATTGCCCTCTAGAACAGGGGTTCTCAAACCCCTTCCCGGCCGAGTACCACCTCTGGTGCCACTCTCATCATCGCCAGTTACTTCTGGGTTTTCAGTTTTCGGAGGCCAGAAAATGCAGGTAGGAGGGTCTGGGCAAGTGGGAGGGCCCTTCTCAGTGGTCCGTACCACCAGCAGTCGGCCAAAGTACCACTGGTAGGACTAGTACCACTGGTTGGGAACCCCTGCTCTAGAACACACAAAGCACCCATGTGACTATTCATTGCTATGGAGCACTGGTAACAGTGGGCAAGCTATGTTTCAGGATACCTTATCCATCACTGCTGATAAGATACATTCTGAAGAAACCTGAAACTTCCCCAGAGCATAAACTGAAAGTCGCTGAACCAATGTGAGCTTTAACTGCACATTAAAATTTGGAACTTTTGGAATAAACTGCCCTCTTCCTTTTTTCTTTCCTGTAATGGATCAGATTTTTTTTAAATCATTAATTAATAGTTAATGATATCTCTGTTCAATGAACAAAGCCTGTAGGATGTGATCAGAGACAGCCCTTTGTATAAACATAGCTGACCATTTTGTAGCTAGGTTAGTTCTTCTACACTAACAACTTTCTGAGCCATCCTGCAGAGAAAAAAACTCTTGTGCCCATATTCTAAGTAGTCCAATGCTTGCTGTTTGTTGGTGATTAGTAGTATGTACCAGAAATGAATCAGCTGTCTATTAGAGGAAAGCTCTTTGCTGACCAGTCATGTAATGGAAATCTTGAGGATCTAAGTGAATCCTGAACAGTCATTTTAATAAAAAAAGCATTGAATTAAAAAAGAAAAGAACAGTACCATCTTACTTACAAAGGATGAAGGGGGTGAAAAGCGAGCTGCCTTCCAGATCTGCAAGAGACGTAAAACTTGGTACAATTTTATGGACCCCTTCCCAACCCCGAGTATTTGTTGTTTTTAGTTTTGAGGTGTTAAGTGCATTACACATTTTGGGACTGTTCTGTGAATTTTCAGCCAACTTCAAATGAACCAATTTGAATGATATTCCAAACTGGCTATCCTTGCTATGTGAGGAAGGAGCATGGCCATACATATCTCCTTCACACATCCTGCATGCTGTCCTGCTGCTACCTAATCACATAGAGGCAGTTTGTCTCTATGCCCCTCTATGCACAGTTCACATACTACATGCTAGCAAGTTAGTGTGTTGGATGGTGGGGAGATTCGGGGGGGGGACTCCTCCTGCATATTGTAGGAAAAGCTGGTTCAGGGTGTTGTCCAAACTGGCCCACTAAGTGTTATGGAGGTTGGGGAGCCAACTTTGGTAAAAACAAGTCTGGATTTTCCATATGGATTTCCACCCCCAAAAGTTAGGGTTACATATCCCAAATTTGGGGAAAAATATTTAATCGATTTCCATCAATATTTTCAGAGTGATTTCCCCCAACTTGTAGCTTCGATACCCTCAAAAATCTCAAGCATCCTTTTAAAAGACAATAGAAATGTTTAGAAATTACTTATCTCTGAAGGAGGGAAGGAAGATTACTAGTATTAATAAATTTCTACCCATCATGTCAAATTAGCATTGCTATTACTAAAAGACTGTAATAGGAACTCTGAGTTCTTGCTGCAGGGTAATTTGCTTTTGTTCATGCTTTAGCATAATATTCCATAGCAGAGTAGTACAGCTACTAATCAGAATGCTGTGGACCTTTAGCTGAAGAGTTAATTCTAATCCACGTAATCATTAGAATGTTCAGTGTTGGTTTTTCCCCTGGGAAATGAATGAAAACACAGATAATTGTTTAGGTGTTAAGTTGGGTGATCACAAAGAATTAAGCTCAGTTACCCTTCACCAATTTATCTCACCAGAAACCTCAGATCAGTTTTGCATGGGTACAACTGCAAAAACCTGCCTACCAACATGTAGAGCTGAGATCTCAGACTCATTTGTTTACTCAAAAGGTTGCTTGTTCCTCCACTATCCAGGACAGGAACAAGCAATAGCTGGACCTGCTCCTGGAGCCAGACCTCCAATTCAACTATTAATATGGTTGATTACTGCTATGCTACAATAGTGTCTAGGTGGCTGCCAGGGATGTGGATCAAGTCTCTGACTCCCAAGTCTCGAGTCAAGTCCCAAGTCTCTGGGTCCAAGTCTCAAGTCAAGTCCCAAGTCTTTGCCCCCAAGTCCCATGTCTTTCGTTGCGAGTTGCCAGTCCTTATCTATTTAATGGGGAAAACGGGTTTAAACCTGAATAATTTGACTTGTCGTAAAAGGCTCCAAGTTCCGAGTCGAGTATTTCGAGTCTTTTACAATCGCCGAGTCAAGTCCGAGACAGGTCACTGACGCAACTTGAGTCCGACTCAAGCCTACATTACTGGTGGCTGCTATTGGGAAGGCATACAGCAATGAAGCTAGTCATGAGTTTCAGCTGCCTTACCATGCTGTTTGAAGGGGATGTAGATCAGCAGATGAGCCCATGTTTTGCATGCAGAAAGACCCCAGTTCAATCTCTGGCACCTCGAAGTAGGGCTAGGAAAAGCCCCTGCCACTGTCTTTGGTCCTGGAGAACCACTAACGACCATTGTTGACAATACTAACCTAGGTAGACCAATGTTCTGATTCAGTATAAGGCAACTGCATAAATATATAATCCTGAATCCAGGGCAGCAGCACAAAAATCAGTCAGTGGCCTGGGATACAAGACACCAGCCTAGGAACCACATTATTAACATGTTAATGAGTGGCATAGGAATTCTGAAGGATGCTCAGTCAAGAACTGGGAATCCTTGGCTTAATAGATGGGGGCTAGCAATAACTTGCAAGGGTGGGATAGAGGGGAAGTGGATGCTTTCCATTTTTTCTTTGCCTTCATACTCCTGTCTGGTTGGTCAACAGAAAGGAATGGCACAGACAGATAATATTGGTAGAGAGAGTCTGCAGTAGGCACCACAGATGGCAAGGTGTTCAGGAACTCCCATGAGCACAAAACAGTCAAGCCCAATTCTGAAAACACTCTGAACAGTCCTCTAGAATAGTGGTTCTCAAAGTGGTGGGTTGCGATCCACCACGAGAACTGGATGCAGTTTCTACCCCCTTAAGGGGGGGGGGTTTGGCAACATGTGGTGACATTGGTGACGTCCCACCACTGGGACAAAAAGGGTCTTTTTTAAAAACTTACTGGGGGTCGCGCCGGCACTCTGGAGGGCCTTCCCTCTGCAGGCCTCCCCATGCTTCAGATCGGCTCCCTGAAGTGATCAAGACCCACTTCTGGTAAGTAAAAAACAAACAAAAAACACCTTTTCCCAATGCCATTGCACGCCGCCACCCCCCTTAAGAGGGTAGTAGCCGTTTCCAGTTTTCATGGTGGGTCGCGACCCACAACTTTGAGAACCACTGACTTAGATAATACATGAATAAATGAAATCTCAGGATAACACTCAAAAACACAGCTTCACATGTGCATGCACATAGTGACTTTTTTTTTTTTTAAGAAGGTGGCCCTTTATTTTCTGGTAAAATTGATTATATTTCTTCTTCAGATAATTAAATGTGCTCCTGTTGTGTTATGGCGCAATCCTATTGGGCGTATATGCCAGCTCAGCACACGTTGTGCTAGCTTAGGGTGTCATGAATGTGCCGTAAAGCGTATTGCGACACCTGGAGAGTAGCAGGCACCAGAGAGGCCTGTGCCGTCCCGCTGGTACTCGATCCAGGAGCCCGCTGGTACTCGATCCAGCGCCACAGCAGGTAAGGCCACTCTGAGCAGCATAGGGGCTGGGGGAGGATGAGGGAGGGGCATAACAGGGAGGGGAAAGGGTAAGGGGGACGTTGGATCGGGCCCGGGAGGAGAGTGGGATTGGCGACGCTGGTGCAGGGCCTCTTGATTCTCCGCCAGCTAAAGAGCTGCTGGAGAACTGAGCAGCCCCATTAAAGCAGCTGGCGGTTTACCTGCGGTAAGGGGACGAACATCCCCTTACCATGAGTAGACCTCCAGCCACCTCCTTTTCCAGATATGATTTGGTGTGGGTCGCACAGCCCATGCTGCATGTACCATGCCAGGGGAGGATAGGATTGGGCTGCCCACGTATTAATGTGCTCTTATTTACAAAATGTTTGGCATGATGTAACAATTACAATTTGCATGTTAATCATTTTTGTTTTAGGCTCTGAAATACTGCTGAATAATGGGTGGTAATGGTAGGTACTTCTACAGGTATGTCATGTCAACAATGATCTCTCATTGCATAAATAATGCATTATATAAATAATCTCAGAGATTTCCATAATGTATACTTATTTCTGTAATGATGTGCTATCCTACAGAGCTCATGGGCAGCCCGATCCTGCATAACTCCTAGAGCGGCAGAGGGTGCGCTCTGCCGCTCTAGGCTGTTGCAAACGTGTTGTAATGCACATTTCCGATGACTCTGGAATAAGGGCCGCCGGCACGGAGGCCGGCAGCCCTTAGTCAGCCTCCCTCCAGACCTGGCACCCATCGGTGGAGGTAAGTCTTGCACCGGTCAGTGCAGGGGCAGGGGGAGGGCGGGGAGGGTGGCAAGAGAGGGGGGGCATTGGCCAAATTGGGCTGGGAGAGGGCAGGGATTCATGCTCTGCCGATATATTAGGTCCTTTCCCAGCCCAGTTTGGCCTTATCCCGCCACCTCGGATGTACGTCAGCTTCAGAGCTGGCGTACATCCGAGGAGGCCCATAGGCCCTGGGAAGCCCTACGCTCAAGGAAGGGGATGAATGTCCACTTCTCCCGAGGTGTTCCCAGGCCGCACTGGCGTGGCCCAGGAATGAGCTCAGGGTCCCGTATTCGACCCTTTAGGCCGGCCGTGTAAAGTTGCGCGGGATTGCACTGTAAATAGCCATTTGCCTTTAGGTAAAACAATAAACATCCTTCCAAAATGGACAAAAATTAAATGAAAAGGATCATAATTATTTCAATGGTATCTGAAAATATCCAGAGTTTTTTAATGGCAGACAAAACAACAACAACAACCCACTGACCCTAGAAACATATTGGTGGACACCTATTAATGCATCTGATCACTTTAACAAATGGCTTTCAAGAACGAAATGATGGAGTAGTTAACATTGTCATGTCATTCCCTTCTGCACAGGCACCGGCATATCTAAGCAGTTCGCCTCTTCTTGATAGTTCCATTTCTTGGTTAACTATCAAGTATCAGTATTTTTAATGTTTTTTTGTAAACATTATATATTTTAATACTTGAGAAAATGTATCTCATAAATAAGCTTTATTATGTGTCAAAAAGGATGAAAATATAACTTTACATTTCTGTTTTAAAGTAATTTTAGTGCCTATTAGCTATAAAGTAACAGTTATATATAATTTAGAGTGTGTAGTCACTCGAAACAACTTGACATTTTCACACAAACACAGAACCTTAATAATAGCCTTGGGATTACACTGGATGTATACACCACTACAAGATATTAAAATAACTTATGGTGCACTGTAATTCTTGTTTTGTATTTGTCCAAGTAGTTTTGAAGCATGCTATAAAGTAGAAAAATAAAAACCTAAGCTCCAAAGTCAGCTAAGCTGTATTCTTAAAGTTATAACAGCCTTTCCATATTAAGTATGATTAAACCAGTTGACATTTGCAATTGTCATCATCTTCTCCTCCTCCTTTCTTATTAATAGGCTGTGATTAAAATGTAAATTCAGGGCATGCTGCAGTTTGAAAGCCACTGTAATTGTTTAAAATAAAGAAGTCTATTGCATTTAGTCTGGCATTGCATTAAATCATTAAAAAATAATATTTTACTTGTTGCTCTTCACGTATACGTGAAATCAGCTAAGGAAAATATGCTGCTCTTATGTCCGATCATTTCTTTGTTGCTGTTTAGAATTTATATTTGTGTGGAAACATCAGTCAAAGCAAAGCTTATTATCCTGCATCCAATAGGAAAATGACAACTTCTCTCAAGCCGATCAGGCAGAATATTTTACACTTGAAATGAAATAAATAATAACAAAAAAGATATCTTTTATAGTGAGAAGTCTCTTTATATCCTCCATTCTCTCTGGCAATTAAAAAATTATCCAAGATTTGACATGTTCTTTTAATTTTAATTGAAGTGGCATGTGGGTAGGGATTAGGTGAGAGCACAGATGTGCATAAAAATTAATATGAACTTGGAGAAATATCCTTTTCTCCATAAAAGGAGTGACCAAATGTTCACAGATGGAATTTGAGTAGACCCTTATTGAACAAACTAGTAGGGCCCACTAGGGTCATTTCTGCCACAGTTCTGGGTACTTTAGTTGCAAAAGACAGAAACCTATCTATCTTTTTTTGGTAACTATTATTCTCAAGCTTGATTCATTACCTGCTTAATTAAACTGAGTGGGGCTCAAAGCGTCTGGCAAAATTCTAAATATACTGTTTGGATATGACAGTACCTTTAAAAAAATGCTTTGTTTGATCGCTGCTGTGGTTAGAAACAGAAATTAATTAATTGTGAATATTAGCCATAGCTGTTTTTACAGCCAAATGGAACAAGGACACCTACATATGTGAGCAAATATACCAAGAGCTTGTTCTGGCAGGGATAAATGTTTACTTTCAAAAACTTGTCAAAGCCCAACGGGCCATGAAGCATCTCAAACAAGAGAAGAAAGCTGATGAGTCACAGGGGTACTGCTTCAAAGAATGCTACTGTATGCTCTGTGTACCACATTGTGAAAAACTATCTTCTGGAATTTTCTCCTACCTTCTCTGAGAATTATTATGTAATAGGAATGCCTGAGGAGAGAATACGCAAGTTCAATGCTGAGAAATTGAATGGCGGTGGGGAAGAATGGCAGCTGAAGCACTGAACAATGAAAAAAATAGTAATAATTATATTGTGTTTTTGAAAGCGGGATTCCATACAGTTAAAATAAGGAGCTCAAAGAAGTGCTGCCCCTCTGGACATGCTGCTCGGGGGCAGACCGCCCCCCTGCACCCCCATTGCTACAC
This sequence comes from Plestiodon gilberti rubricaudatus, assembly GCA_026170595.1. Lineage (NCBI taxonomy): Eukaryota > Metazoa > Chordata > Lepidosauria > Squamata > Scincidae > Plestiodon > Plestiodon gilberti. Next base: position 68,117,421 of record JANXHW010000003.1, on the reverse strand, counting down.
CTCTGCAAAGAATGTCAGAAGCATTCATTACGTTAGTGCAGGCCTGTGCAACTTGTGACTGACCAAGCTAAATATTACCATGTTTTGTGGCAAGGCAGGCGTTTGACTTCTCCCCAGGCAGGCAGCAAAGCCAGGGGAGTTAGCAAGTCCCTGAAAGGTGCCATACATGGCTGGTGGGCTGCGTTTGGCTTGGTGCATCACACAGAAAAATGGCTCCAGAAGTTTGGTGTACAAGGCAGGGTGCCAGATGCCACCCCACTCTCTGGCCACTGCTGCCTCCTCCTTACCTGCCCCTCACCCTTCTTCTCCTCCGCATGGCTCAGCACTACCACGCAAACAGCACTATACTCCATTTTGTCTTCAGTGCACTGTATTTGAAAAGGAGGAGAGAAGACCAGAAGAGGAAGTGTGGAGGAGAGGAAGACGCCCCAGACCACCACTCTTCTCTCTTCCACACCTCCACTCTCTTCCCCTCTTCTTTCTCAAATCCAGCAAGCATGCTAGAAGCAGCAGTAACCAGGTGGAGTGGGGACAGTGGATGGTAGAAGTGGAAGGAAGTGATGGTCCCAGCCTCCCACCAATCCATTGCCTGAGGTGACCACCCCAGTACTCTGAGGGTTTTTTTTCTTAAAGAGACTAATTTAATGCTCTTCAATCTCTCTTTGTTTGTTTTGAATGGCAGTAATCAGAACCAACCCCACATTTTGGCTGCCCCTCAATCAAGATATTAGCAATGGACCACCCCCTTCCTGCTGCCATGTTGCCAGCTGCTGCCTGTTGCTTCTCACCATTGTTGCCCTTCTCACTTGCGAGGGAGAAAGCTGGCTTGTAAGCAAGCGGGCAGCTGCTTCTCTTTCTCCTTTTCAGTGCTATCATTTGCTCTTCTCTATGCCAGAGGGAAAGGGCAAGCAGACCAGTAGGTGGCAACAGTGAAAAAGAGCAGGAGCCAAGGAGCTCTTGGATGTGGGCTCCCTGCAGTAGTGTGGCTCTCAGCAAGAGCCTAACCATGCCATCCTCATGCCAGCTCTAGCAGTAATGGCATCACCCTGCAGTAATATGCAGCACTGTCCTCTTGCAGGCTTTAGCTAAGAAGCTGGGTCAGGGTTATCACTGCCATCAGCAGAACGGCTCTTTGCAAGTGTTCTTGCACATAGTCATTTACTTGCTTCTTATAGAACTTGCTTTTGTGCATTCCTGGTTTTTCTTATATTTTCCTTCCAGACAGCTGTAATGCACATTAAGAAATTTGCAACTAAAGTTCTTTGAGAATCGTGAATGTAGCGAACAACACAGAACCAAAAGCCAAAATAAAATTCTGATAATGAAAATCATCATCGCCATCCTCAGAAATGCATTAGAGAAGAAATATAAATAAATGTACATGTAGTCTCTGGGTTCTGTGTGAGATGGAAAAGGTAGTCATTAATAACTTGATCATGTCCATTGTATTTTACCTCATGGATTTGAGTCCCTTGGTCTCTTCTGTCTACAAGGGCTTGACAGCTGCCAAAGTCTCCTGATATACATCAGCTGGCTTCCCCTAGTGCCAAAATTGAGTATGTGTACGTACCCATGAGACTGGGCCCAAAATAGCCCCATGCTCTCTGTTCTGGTTTCTATCTTCCTTACACACAGTCCCAGTTTATGCAAGGAGTATCGTTTGCACCAGCAGGTGCAATGACTGGAGAGAGTCATTAGCAGTGTCTATCCCTATGAATAGCTTCTCTGCAGCCACATAAAAGACAAACCCAGAACACGTTTGTCTATATATGAAGACTCAGGGTTTGGATTCTTTTTTTCATTGACTGTGGACAAGTCTAGCCACTGTGAAACACAGAACAGAATGTGAAGGTTTACTCTAGAGCAGGGGTGGCCAAACTTGCTTAATGTAAGAGCCACATACGATAAACTTCAGGTGTTTGAAAGCTGCAATATTTAAAAAGCATTTAAATTCTTAATTAAACATATTTACTCACCATGAATATTAAACTTATGTTTTAATCCAGTGGACTCTCAATTTATACCTGGTAAATAATTATAAAGCTTGACAATTTCTTGTTTACCTTTTATTAATTGTGATGCAAAAAGGAGCTCAGCCAACATATTTCTGAGAGCCGCACATTATACGTCAAAGAGCCGCATATGGCTCAGGAGCCGTAGTTTGGCCACCCCTGCTCTAGAGTCTAGAGTAAATGCATCCTAGCCTAGGAGTGCAATCTTATGCATGTCTACTCAGAAGTAAGGCCCACTGATTGCCTAAGACTGCAATCCTAAACATATTTACTAAGGACTAAGCCCCACTGAACACAGTGAGAGTTACTTCTGAATAAACACACAGAGAATTATGCTACCATTCAGTGAGTACAAGAATGGTAAACAATCAGGGGTGGCGTCAAGGTTGGTAAATTTGAGTATTGGCCAAGCATTTATGTCCATCAGAGGGCCTACCTGGCCAGGATGACCTCTGAACTATCAGTGGCAATGCCCAATGCGCCATTAGGGGGGAGCGAGGGTGTCTCACCAATGGCAACCTGGCATAGACCCTGGAGATATAATATGAGCCTTCAAGTCTTTGCTGCAGACATACCATTTAGGGGGGATGGCTAGTTCTTCCCTACTGCATTTCAAAGCATATGGTTATTTCGCAGAAGCATACCTGTACTCAATGTGACATATGAAGACTATCCATGACAAACGGATGAGTGGCATCCACAGGTGCCACACAGCACTGCTTCCTTTCCCTTGGCTTATTTGGAAGGGGGTCATGGCACGGATGGAAGCACAGGGATGTGCCCATGGAAGATTGAGGCATTATTTATGTTCAGTCATGGCCTTAGAAAATAGACCATGATTGAAGAGAAACTAGGTTAGGAAGAGTAAAGGAGTTCATGGCAGGAACTGTTATGAATACTACTGAGCCACCTTTTGTAATGCAGAACCATTTAACTTGTAATGCAGATACATTGTAATGCATTGCAATGTAATGTCCATTGTAATGCAGAACCCAAAAACATACCTGAAAAGTGCTTTAGAAGACCATGCAGCCACTGTGTTAGCAAGTGTAGCTGCAGCAGCCACAACAGCAGCAAGTGACATCCAGGCAGTTGTTGCTCCCAGCAGTGACATCCAGTTCATGATTATTGCTCCCAGCAGCAGCAGAAACAGCCTCCAAAGAAGGACAAGCTCAGTTTCTTCTATGGAAGCAGGGCTGCTGAGAGCTGGCATTGGGCCCAGGCCAAGATGCCTGAGTGATTGGGCTACCCCTTCCTACATTTTCCAATGCCTTGTGTTCACACTGACTGAACTAGAAGAACGGGTGGAGCTTACGATTGGGGCCTAGGAATTCTGTGAACTGAACTGGGTGACCTACTACTGGGGCCTAGTAGTTCTGGTCTGAAGGTATAAGTAAGCTTCACTTTTCCACGTCTGAATTGTACTAATACATGTTGTTGCTTATGGAGAAGACCTGAGCTGCATTTCCACTACAGCTTACTTTCAATGCACTTCTATGCCCCCAATGCATTCTGGGGGGACTGTAGTTGAAATGCAGCCCTGGATAGGCTGAGATTGAGGTACCCAAATTTATTTTATAATACAGTAAAATTGTTTTGTACTGAATAGTTTGTAACTTTTGTCATGCCCGGGCCACCTGGAAGCCTGGGCCCTAGGGATTTTGCCCCCCCCCCCAGGCCTGCGTGGAAATGCTCTTCCTTGGATTGAAGGCACAGTTTGTTGAAGAGGTTGGATTCCGTATTATTTAAGGAGAAGTAGAGGACTCTGGATTAGGAAGATATGGCCCAAGGTTACGCAGTGATAAGAAAGCACCTCTCATCTATAACAGTGTCTTGGGCATCTGGGAGCACTGGCTGAACTGGGCTTGTGTTATCTGAGTCCATAAAAAGCAAAGGGGGGGGGGGGTGAGATAAACCACAGACTCAATCCCACCCATCTACACAATCCCATCTGCACAATCCCATCTGCACAAAATACACTGCTTTTAAAATGTAATGCAAAAGTAGACCTTTTTGAACCTTGACGTCCACACTGAAACCTTTGCTTCCTTACCAAAATCTGAAACAGTGCCCCTGCTCTGTTGAACATTTTTAAACAAAGAAATTCACAAAGGTTTCTAAGTGGCATTGCTTATTATATCATATGAAATGTAGCCAGTGCATCAGCTGGTGGGCAAACGCATGGAGGGGCAAAAGAAGACGTAAGAGCAAACGTTTATTTTACATATACAGCTTAGTTGAATCTACATAGCTCAGCTAGTGATAAAGCATTAAAATATTGATCCTATACATAGGGTCAAGAAATAGAAAATTAAACTGCCTCATGGCAGCCACACTATGATAAGAAAACTCCTATCTCTACAGATAGGGTATTGTAGCTCCTAACAGTAGCAGGTAGATAAAGAAGAAGAGCATGGAACTAGAAACTGTTCCCAGTGGGACTTCAGATGACATTGTAACAGATGACTCCAGATGACAATGTAAGAGGAGGAATGGAAAGAAATTATATTAACAAACTGTTGTCAATGGTTATAATAAGATTTGAACTGTTGAATAACCGAACCTGAAAGACCATCGTATTTTTCAAGATGATTTAGAAGGATCTTGCGATTGAGTGTGTCAAAAGCTGCAATTATGTCAAGAAGCATTACAAAGGATGGATTCCTAACATCAGATACAATAAGTGTGTTATTACAAATCCTGATGAGCGCAGTTTCAAAAACTGCTGTGAAAACATTTGGAATAAATTATATCCCTAGGAAGTAATTCTCAACATTCTTCCTGTTTGCTGCCATAGCTAGTGATTACCGATTCAAATCTGCTTACATCTTGCTCAAATATCTGGGGGACAGCTCTTGGAATTTGAAAGAATATGCTCAATAGAAAGCTCAGTAAAGCTATTACAGTGGATATGCTATGATATTTTCAGTAAATGATATCACCAAAGGAAGGAGCAAAGTGATAAAAATGGGATATTTTGATACAACTGCTTTTTCTTCCATGACATTAGCTAGTTCTTTATCATAAGGTGAGTTATACATAGTTAAACATAAGTTATACATCTAGCTATACATTACATACTAGCTATACATAGTTACATATTTATACATAACTATCTACGGTAGCTGTGTTGGTTTTACTAACTAAAACGAGTTATTTCTACTCATCTTTTGCAGTAGAGGATGAAACCCTTTGGGACTCAAAAATGAAAAAGAGTCCTATCATGAAATTGTCAACTATCATGTAAAACACTGAAATTTTAGGCATTTTTCTAGATTGGTTGGAGGAAGAATGAGGAATATGTATGTTTGCTTGTTTATGCATGTGTATATACGTAAGATGCCAATAAAGGTTTTGGAATTGGAAAGGAATATTTGGGATGTAATGCTTCACATGAGACTCAACATGTGGAGCAGGAGAAAATTTCACCAAATTCAGGAAAGAAGCAAGACTGACAGCGCAATCCTGAGGATTGCGTCAGTGACGGAACGAGTGTTCCGTTGCCACAAGCAGTCGCAAACGTGCCATAACGCCCATTCGCGACTACTCTGGAGCAAGGGAGGCCGGCGCAGAGGCCGGCCTCCCTTGCTCTGTCACCGGAGTGCCTGTGCGTCTGCTGGAGAAGGCAGGTAAGGATCTGGCGGGCACGGGGGCAGTTCAGCGGGTGAGGGAGGGAGGCCATTGGCCTAGTCGGCCCGGGAGGGGGCGAGAGATGGCCATATCCTGGTCCCTGGTCCCTGCTGGGCAGCTAGGCCGTTACATGGCCTCCTCCAACTTCCGCCAGCTATTTAGCTGGCAGAAATCTGAGGAGGCCGATCGGGCCGGCCTGAAGTTACACCCGGGGAAGGGGACGAGCATCCCCTTCCCTGAGTAGACCTCTGGCCCGGCGGCAAAACGGCCACCAGGGCTCAGGATCCTGATCCTTACACAGGATTGCGCTGTGATTTATTGTAGCTTGGAAGCAGTTTAGCCCACAGTAGGTAGAAGCCAGACGTAGGGAAGATGCGACAGGGTTGATTGAGACTGAAGGGTCGGTAGAGGTTCTCTATAGGTTCTGATATTTGTTGTTGTTTTTAAACATCCTGTCACAGGAGAACTTCCTGTCACCACTCAAGAAAAACTGATATTTTGCTTCCTGTAAAACTGTGTTCTGGGAAGTGTCCCAAGGACATTCTCCTGACTCATCCTTGTTATGGCGTTTTTTTTACTGTAAAATTCATATTTCTCTTGGAGTTGGGATCTCCTGGAAATATTCTTGTGTTTCAACTAGTTTATTTCTGTGCTTGTTACTACTCTTGCTTTTCGAATGTTGTTCTTACACATAATGTTTAGTTAACGTAGATTCACGATAGAGTTAGATCCCAGTCTAGGAAACAGGGGAAAACTTCTTCAGTAGTTTTGTCTGATGGACCTGCTTCCAAAATTGAAGGAGCCGCTCTCTTATTTACAGGATGCCCTACACTGATTGACAACCAAAACTGAACCAAAATGAGGAAGACTTAACCGTGGAAAACATTATGCCATTTGTATTTATTAATACTTGCCTTGTGAGTCCAACTGTAATAACATTTGTAATGGATCCAGACAGCCTTACATGCGATTTTCAGCATTAATGTCATCATTACAATGTACACCCATCTTCCGGCTTTACCAACCTGCACCCGTTTTGCAAGCAGCCTTTGCCTTCCCAGTGCTAGCTTGTACTAAGGAGCACTGTGCAGTGGTAGCTGCAGAAAGGTGCTGCGCACTTGCCCCTTTTGATCATTCACTTATACTTAAACGACCCCAGAGATCTTCCTTGGAGTCACTACCACTTATATTCACAATGTCTGCTGGCCTGTCTGCCGAGGTGGTCACCTCTTGCAGCCTTTGTGCAGCAGTGGGTTTTCAATGAGCCCTAACAAGTACATGAGGATGCACAGCATGTGCATTCTGCCACTTACCTGGTCTGGAGGCAAAAGTGAAACAGTTAAATAAAGGTGGATTTCTTTCCACATGAAGTCTACCCTTGGGACTGCATGAGAGCTGTGTAGCCAACTGGCTCATGAGCAGCCAAGCAAGAGGGACACAGTACTGGGTCAGCAGGGATGTCGTGGGGGCTCCTGCTCACAGCCAATTCCCCCACCCTTTCTTCATTTACAAACAAATCAGAACATGTTCCCAGTTAAGCATCTTTCAGACGATTTATAACTTTTAAAAACCTGAGCACTCACCAGAAACCTTTGAAAAGGGAACACTCCTTTTTCCTATTGTTGCTAAATTGATTTATTTTATACACAGTGCTGAAGCTGAGCAAAGACAGATTGCGAATTAATCGAAACTGAACCAGCCCCAATGCCATGATCGCATTGCCACAATGTAGAGTGAACTCTTACATCCTGCTCTTAGTATGTAAAGGCATCACCTTCCTTAAGAGACAGAGTGTACTGCTTGAAGAGACCTCAAAACAGAACAGCAAAATTGTATACCGATCCAGGTACAGTATTTGGCATTCCAGGTCACACAACTGTGTGGCAGACGCATGTCTTTTATCTGATGGGTGCACTTCTGGAACTCAGGCTAAAGTAGATATGGGGACATAGAAGGATTTCAGATGAGAAGAAACTTGGATTTACAATGTTTATGGTGAAGTATAAATCTAAGGCTGCAATTCTATACATGCTTACCTAAGAGTGGGTCCCATTTATCTCACAGTGCAACCCTGTGTAGAGATCCAGCCGGTGGCCCAGGGCCGCCCGCTGGATCCTATCCCTGTTCTGGGTCGCGCTGGCGTGGCCCGGAGGTCTACTCAAGGAAAGATCTACTCAAGTAAACCAGGGAAGGCCCGATGGACATCCTCGGATTTCCGCCAGGAAGTAGGAGGAGGCCATGTAACGGCCGAGCCAGCCGGAACGGGGACGGGGATATGGCGGACACCATCCCTGCCCCCTCCCAGGCCGGCTCAGCCAATGGCCCCTCTCCCCACTGGGGGATCCCTTACCTTCCTCCGGTGGCCGCATGGACGTCCCGGCGGCAGAGTGAGGCCAGCTGTCCGGAAGCCTCTTCGGGTCGTGTTTTTTTCCCCCTTCTAACAGGCATTTTAGACTAGTACAATGCAGCGCCGGAGGGAAGGAGCGGGCAGCAGGCCTTTGCAGCTCTTCAATAAGGTAAAATGGCACCACCCCCGCCTCCAGTGGGTTCCCTCCCTCCACGATGGCCATCCACGGATACTCAAATCCGCTGGTGGCCAATCCGCGAATGCGAAAGGCCCACTGTACATTATATCAACATACAGTATAAGTCTAACCTCAGTGTTCTATGAAGAGGTACACTGCAGAATGGGGCTTAGAGAATAAATAACTCAAGATGATGCATGTACAGTATGTTGCAGTCAATCAGTCCTTTGTTCAAAGGGCTTCGTCAGGGAAAAAGGTGTGTTAGGCACACCACACACTCATGTTTGAACAATTTTTTCTACTTGTGAACCATGGTCTTGCCCCAAAATCCATGTGCTTGTTTTCAGTCCCACCCACTTTTTCAGTTATGCCTCAATCTCTGTCTCTTCCTGCACTATTTCCCCTCCATCTTTAAATCGTCCCCATTTCTCTTTTCTGTGATATCACTACAGCACCCTGTGATTAGCCCAGAAGGAAAAACAGGATCTTATATGGTAACTAGCTACTGTACTACTGTAAATAAATACGTATGGCTTGGAGATGTTGTGCCAACTATCTTTCTAGGAAAATGCACATTGTGGTACTTGTTGCAGCTGTCAGAGAGAACTACAATAGAGTTCTGGTGCTCCTTTTGTCTGACTATTAGCTATCTACCTGATCTTTAAAGAATGAAAGAGGAGGCTGCGATGGCACTTTGGCAACTATGCCTGTATTGGAAGCATTATTGCATGCTCCAGGCTTCCCCAGATGCCTCCCCCAGGCTTCACATTCTGAGAAAGATGTAAATGTGCGTTGGTATGAGTGCTGTGTGCTATAGTGCTCTTATGATGGCACATGCTGAATCTCTTAGCCTTAAAGAATAGATTTTGCAGCAGGGGTTGGAAGTGCTGACTTTCACCTACTCAGGCCAACTGGTGATCACCACAGGCAAACACACACTCGGCTAATTTTCACCTTTCCTTTCCCCAGATAAGGATGGTTATGATACCTAGGGAGGGCATGGATCCAAAGATCCTGTTGCACAAGTGGAAGACACTTCTGCCACACAGGAAAGTTGCTGATCTTCCCCGGTATACATGCAAACCTCTTGCACCTCCCACATCTGGCTCCAGAAGACTAGGGACCCAAGTGAGAAGGCTGTGCATTGTAGGAAAACCAGCATCACCACCCCCATATGCACAGAAGCCACTTTAGCAATTGCAGCCCAATCTCTGAATCCTTGCGCGCTCGCCCTCTAGACAGTTTCAGCATTCCCAGTGGAGTTATATTTCCTTGCTGACCTACAAGACCGAAAATTACATACACTTTAATTAATGAGAAAATAACTTTGTTTCTAATGTGCTCAGGCACCCTTCAACACACACACACACACACACACACACACACACACACACACACACACACACACACACACACACTTTTTAAGGGTGCCTGAGCAGATATTACATGCTGTATCCCTTGCACTTTCTGTCCCACGCATGGGACTTCCAAGGCAGTGTCATTACAAAAAAAAAGCAATATTAAAAGCGTATTGCAAAAGCCACCCTCCCAAAACAAATGACCACATTATGCTGCCGAAGATACCTATTTTCACATGGTGCCTACTGTAGCATTTTTCTAACATTAGAAATGTACCCCAGGAAAAAAGAAGAAGCAAACATTATATATGTAGATTGTAGCAAAGGATATTAATTTATACTGGGGAAAAAAACATGTATGCCTCACACATCTCCAACTAACCTTTGCACTCAATTAATCCAAATGACCTCCTTTTGCCCTGTATATTGAATAATACCTTGAGGCCAGAAACAGTGGGACATTTAGTAGATCCTAACTATTTCCCTAAAAACTGTATGTCCTCAGGCTTTAGCTGTTGTTCCAACTGGATTTTAAATTCATTTTCTGCGTTATATTTTTCTCTGATATAGATTTTGCTTTTTTAAAAAAAAATGAGCTTCAGTCTCATTTGTTTAATCTGGCATATTCTTAATTATACGAGCTATAAATTTTATTGTATTGTGAAGCCTTGAAATACATGGGATAAAAGGTACAATACAAGTGTAGTGTGATTGATTGATGGGGCTCGCTCATTCTCAGGAGTGATAGTAACAAGCATGAGGGAGGATATAGTATGTCTGTGCTGAAACCCCAGATGATCAAGCACTCAGAAATTATGTCACTCATCATTCAAACCTATTCCTTCCTCCCCCTTTTTTTCACTAAACTCAGCGCTCTATCTCTCAAATGCATCCTAGAGCCTTTGCACAGCAGATCATGCCAAAAAAAGGCTATACATTTATACGAAAAAGAATCAGTCCTAATATTACCTTGGCGTAGCTTCATTTTTTTAATCATCAGCTACCAAATTTCTAATAATTGCCAGGTTATTCCCAGCTACCTAAGGGCCAAGTCACACAAGGATGTGTACATTTCTTAGTTTTGATTCACATGTGTATGTTCACCACACAGTGCAATCCTACTGTATGCATGTCTACTAAAAGTAAGTCCCATTGGATCCAATGGGGCTTACTCCCAGGAAAGTATGTATAGCATTGTAGGTTTAATTTCTTGACATATGATCGCTGTACGCTTGTTGACGGCAGTTGAGTGTGTGTACTAACTCCATTGAAAAACAGATGAGGCAAAGTTGAAGTTCTGTCTGTAATGGCCCAGTCATACATGCTGCGTGCAAGGGATGAATATGCATGTATGTATCAGACTCTGGTCTCCTATCATCTGATTACCCAATGCTTGATGACTTGCAGTTCAATGCATGAATTTCCTCCATTAAAAAGTGCTGCGGTTTGAAGCAATGTGAAACTTTTATCTGTGGTATCTGATCTGTCATGGTGCTTTTACATGCACAAAGAACCACTTGAGCTGATAGTCAACATGGGACAGACATGCAGGTGTTACAGAGCCTACGTCCTTGGGCTGGTATGGTAGTCCATTTTGGCATAGATCCTGTCGTGATATTTGCTTGAGATAGTGGTACCTCACATTGGATTGCCTAACAGAGCAGGACTTAATAAAGGTAAAGGTATCCCCTGCTCGAAAGCCAGTCGTGTCCGACTCTAGGGTGTGGTGCTCATCTCTGTTTCGAAGGCCGCAGAGCTAGCACTGTCTGAAGACGCTTCCATGGTCTGTCCGAAGCGCTGTCCGAAGACGCTTCCGGCATGACTAACGGAACGCTGTTACCTTTCCGCCGCAGCAGTACCTATTTATCTGCTTGCAATTTCTTGCTTTTGAACTGCTAGGTTGGCAGGAGCTGGGACAGGAGATGGGAGCTCACTCTGTCACGCTGCATGTGGTACTCGGGTCTCGAACTGCTGTCCTACCAACCTTCCAGTCTGTAGTTCAGCGTCTTAACCACTAAGCCACCATGGCCCAGACTTAAGTCTGGGGGCCATAATTCAGATTCTTCATATCTTTTGTTTAAGTTGAGGCTAAAGAGATGATCCCCAAGGTTAAACAGATGTATCATTAGACTGTTTTATCCATACACTGTGAACATAAGGAGACCCTGACAAATTAGATAATAAGGCCACCTAGCCCAACATCCAGTGTTCAACAGTGGCCCACCAGATGCTTCCCAGAATCCTATAACCATGATACCACACCACTGACTTTGTGTTATAGTCTTGACCTGAATCTCTAACAAGTAATGAATACATTTCCTTGACTTGACTGAAAAAGCAGTCTGCTGTTTCCAAAATAAGTTGGGAGTGAAGAACATGGCACAGGTGCTACATTCTGTTGTTTTAGTGCTGTTTTATAGTCCACTCCATTCTGCAGGCTCAGGGGGCACACAGTGTAACAAATAAAAGGCGCTAAAGTTTAATTACACAGAATAAAATTTCACAAAAGGCTCTACCAGCTTAAGTTTGTAGTGTAGTGACACCAGAAAAGAAAACCTATGGCAAAGAAAGGACAAAGTACATTTCGGGGAGTTGGGGGGTTGAATTTTATCCTACATGTTTGATTTCTAAAGGAGTAATAATGGTATAATTCTCATTAATGCTATCATCCTAACTTTTTTTTTCAAGTAAGGCTTATTGGTCTTGATGGAGTTAAAATTGACTTGATAGAGCTGAAAGTTGATTGAGTGAAAAGTTCTCTTCCTGTCGCTGGGAAATGGGAGTGCCTTTGTGGAGAACTGCTCTTTAGATAGATGATAATAAAGAAAATCATTCTATGCAGCAAATGCCTTTCTTTCAAGAAACAATAGGATCCAGTAATAGGGGACAGCAGAGGGGAGAGCGACTTATCGGGTCGGTGCATGTAGGGTTGCCATATTCCGGTTCATCCAATACAGGCAGTATAATTTGCATATTAAGCAAATCATCTGCTAGTTTTGCAAACTGAGTGACAGGTGAGGAGGGTTAGGTATCGTCTCTGTATCTGCATTCCAAGTTGTCCCCACCAAATGCTGCTTTTCAGCAAGACAATGGCCCATTCAGTTTCTCTGGCACATTGTTTGCATACAGCATGTATACATTTATTTATTATAACATTTCTGCCTCACCTTTGTCATAAAATGGCCTCAAGGCAGTTTACGATAATAATGTGCTCCTTGGAGAAAGGCCGGTATGAAAATGTGACTGGGTGCAGAGGTCCGGGTAATATAGGTGCATACTTGCCACCCGCTCTGGCACCACTTAAGAACTTGCTAGTCAAAAGCCGGCCCCAGCAGATAGATCTTAGTACGATTCCAAAAGATGATGCTATTTGGAATCTGGCAAGTCTAGAGGGGGAGGGAATTCTAAAACTAGGGGATGGCAGCCAAGAATGTTTCTCTGAGCATCCTTGCAGTCTGAACCTGGCACCCAGATGGTGTCATTAAGCTGGCATCCTTCCCTCGACATCAGAGAGTGTAATGGGACACAGAAGAGCAAGCAGCCTCTGTGGTATCTTGGACCTAAGTGATTTAGGACATTAACAAAGAAGAGCAGGGTGTTCTTTTCTAACTCAGTCCCTAGAAATGATCTAGAATTGCAGGAGAAAGTCCAACTCATTTAGTAGTGCAGTTAAGAGCATACAAATACATAGCTACTCTCAGAATAGTCAATGAGACATAGGCTGCATCAGACATTATTTCAGCAACAACATTCCAGGAAGCTGAATCACATGGGCACTGCACAACTTGTGTGAAATGGCCCCTACTTGGTTTGTTACAATTCTGCAAAACCACAGTATGCTAAAAGTGAAGAGCAAGCACACCCCTGAGCAAATCGTTCCATCTGTCTCTAGGAAGCCAAGCTTCACTCTATAGGGAAGGCAAGAAACCCCCAAGGCCACTAACCATTGTGACTTGATGAGACTGTTTCCTCCTCAAGTAAATATTACATGCTACCAATGAGATTTTTTTAAAAAAATTCTAACGGAGTTTAGGATTTGAACCAGAAATTTCATGGTTTGGGACCTGGACCTGTGCTATCTAGGTAGGGTTGCCAACACTGATGGAAGCTATTCCTGGAGATTTTTGTTTCTGACATGATGTAATGTTGGAAATGCCTGGAGGTTAAAAGGATTGCATTCAGTAGTTACAGGGAGTTTGATGCTGGTTCCTACCATGGGTTTGGATCAAGTCTCTGACGCCAAGTCTTGAGTCAAGTCCCAAGTCTCTGGGTCCAAGTCTCAAGTCAAGTCCCAAGTCTTGCAAGTTGCGAGTCCCTATCTATTTAATGGGGGAAACGGGTTTAAACCAGAATAAAATTTGATTTGTCGTAAAAGGCTCCAAGTCTAGAGTTGAGTCTTTCGAGTCTTTTACAATCGACTCTTTTACAATCGCTGAGTCAAGTCCGAGTCAAGTCATTGACACAACTTGAGTCCGACTTGAGTCTGAGTCAATAGACTCAAGTCTACATCACTGATTCCTACAGATGCTAGGGCAATTCTGGTGGGTTGGCAGCCCTGTATCCAAGATTGTGTGGTCTATGTCCCTATAGACATAGGAAAAAAACAACACAGAGATGCACTATTTCACTTTCAGGAAGTATATGATGAGCCTGGGCTTCTGTCCATGCCTGACCAGAGTAGTACCTTCTTGTGTCTGGAATCCCAGGCCAGTGCCCAGCCACTGACTATAGGGACCCTGGGTTAGAGAACTTGTATTTCAGACTTAGCTCTGACAGTACACCAATTGTACTGTGTGAAAAGGCCATCGTTTTTCTCTTCTGAACATTTTAGTTGTTTGGAGAATGACCTCATATTTGCATGTGTTCTTTCCTCTAAACACGCAACATGACTCCTTTCCTCAATTTGTCATCTTGAGCGCTATGTGTTTGTTTGCTGTTAGATGTGCTGGCTGCTCTTAGCACTTCTTAAAATACGAAGGTTTTATATGTTCTGCTCTCAGCAGAATCAAGGAGGCCATGAGCGCCTTTTACCAGCTTTGGCTGGTTTGCCAACTGCAGACCTATTGGGAGAGGGTCAGCTTGGCCTGAGCTATCCACGCATTTGTTACACTCAGGCTGGGTTAATTTTAATGTGATATGAAAGTTCAGGTATATATTTGTAATCAAAGGCAAAACTGTTTTATAAAGCTGGCGATGGAGAAGCCATCTTGTTTCCTGTTCAGGCTTTCCATTTTGCACTTATGGCCATTAGAATCTATTTTACTGCATCAGAAAGTTCATTCATAGACCAACTTTAATTTTGCAATTTCTTGCTTATTCTTGAAAATAGACAAAAATAAGTCACTGGAAAATCAGAGTGCAAAATTCAGCCAGTAAACTTGTGTACAGTGAGATGAAAATCAGCATTTCATTACTTATTTAGTTATTCATTTATTTAAATATCTTTAACCAGAAAAATTCATTAAGATGCAATATCTCATGTACAATGATGGCCTAGGGACGGGAGATGGATTAAAAAATGTAAATACTATGGGGTCTAATATGCGTACCATTAACACAAATATTAAATTAATATAAAACTTTCTGATAGAACAAACTTGGCTTTAACTCCTTAAATATATGGTTAAAATAGCTAACATGGGAATGGGTGGTAGATTCTTAGAGCTGATAGATGGTGTAAACAAGTATGTCTCAAAAGAGACCAAATGTCAGCAAAATAATTGCCTAGGAGTACTTTATATCAATTAATTCATTTGTGTTTAATTAAAAGGAATCATAACAATTGGCTGCTGTATAAAAGCCCCTTAGCTCTGTAGTTTTTTTTGTTTTGTTTTGTTTTGTTTTGTTTTGCATTTTTAGAGTTTGTCTTCAGCTGGCAATTGTTAGCCAGTCTTGAATAATTCAACCAACTTCTGATTTCCAAAATGATAAAAAACTACCTTTACTTACAACAATCTCTTTCATGAGAAAATAGTATGAACAAGTGGATATTCTTAGAGTGAAGTAGATGTAACATTGTAAGTGCTGAAGTGTTTGGGGCTCATTAGTTTAGAAAAAAAGGATGGATTATCACTCCAATGTATTATTGGAATGAGCCCAATTAATTTGTGGAATGACCCCTCACAAGATATAGTGAAGACCACCACCTTAGAAGGCTTTAAAGGTGGGATTAGACAAGTTATGGAGGATATGTCTATGAATGGCTACTAGTCATGATGGCTGTATGTTACCTCCATGTTCACAGTCTATATAGCTGCTGGGGAGCAATAGTGGGAGAGGACTATTGCCTTGAAGCATGTAAGCTTTCTGGAGACATCTTGCTGCCCAGAGTTGGAAACAGGATACTAGATTTGGGGCACAATCCTATCCAGCCGCTAGGCTGGCATAGGAACTCTGTGCTGGCCCAGGACTATCACAAAAGCTGTTGTAAAGCAGTTGTGCTCGCTGCTGCAGGCCTAATCTGGGTGGTGTGTGGCCCAGGTAAACTGCGGCTGGACCGGGCAGCATAGCAGTGGGGCAGAGCGTTCCAGGGTGCGGCGGAAGGCAGTGGGGTAGACGGATCGGGTCAGGGAGAGGGACGGGATTGGCGGCAGTGGTGTACGCTTATCCTATCCTTCTCTCAGGCTCGTTTCTCCCAACATGGCAGGCGCAGATCCTAGGAGGCCTGCTGTGGGGACTGGGGCTTTACCTAGGGTAAGGGAGCAAAAGTTCCCTTACCTCGAGGAAACCTCCAACCTTGCCTACTCTGCTCAGGATACTGCATTGCCAGCATCGGCATAGCTGGATCCAGAGGCGGAGTTTGGGTGGAGCGCATTGAGCACTCGCTCCAGGGCGAAGAAGAACACAGGCGGCCCATCAGTTTCATCAAGATAAGATAAGCTGCGGATACACCCGGCCTATTATCTCATCTCTTTGTGTGAAATCAGCAGGAACGTGGCGGCCCCAGCAGTCAGCCTGGCACCCCTCCCCCCTTTCCCCGTTTACCCACTGATCTTTTTACTGCTGCTCAAGCCTGTGCATCAACTCCAAACTCATCTCTTGCTTCAGCCCTTCCCTCCCGCGCCTCGCTTCCCCTGCTGGCTAAATACTGCGGACTTGTTGTTCGCTCTGTGTAAACATACCCAGGAGGATCTTGGTGCCCCGCCGCCTGCGTGTTTGTATGCGTGCGCTGCGCGTAAGTAAATTTTTGCACCGGGCACCCCCCCAACCGCTATTGGGCGCCCGACCGCCCTCCTTGCACAAGGCGCCAGGAGGGCTAGTTACGCCTCTGGCTGGATCGCTGAGCAAAGCGTAGGATTGGATTGGGCTGCCTATCCAGCAGGGCTCTTCTTCCATTATCTTCATCCTTCCTTCTTTTGCCATCCTTACATTCATGGTTGCCTCTACAACCTAACAACCTAGAATTCACATCCAGAGATAGAAATGAAATATGTTCATTCCAATGTAGACTTTTCTTGTGTCACTGAGCAGAGCATAGGACTGACCTATGAACTTTAACCCAGCATCGTCAGACATAGCAGCTTCCCATCTTGACCCTTACTAGTGCTGCAATCCCATCCACACTTACTTCAGAGTAAAGCACATTGAACTTAATGGGTCTTACTTCTGAGTAAATATTAGCATTAGATTAGCATATGGTTGGAGTGCAATATTGCTTAACATGTGATAGGCACCTAAAATAGTATAATGACCAAATATAGTCAGTGGTTTCTTTTCACCTAAATCCTAGGAGGAAAGTGGCATTGACCACTAGAAAATGAAAATGATTGACTTCACAGGCTAGACAGCTCTTTCAGTTACCATGCAATTCTAGATTCTTAGAGGCATGTTTACTAGTTTTGTACTTTTAAGATCCTAAACTCACTCATCTGGGAGAAATTCCCATTGAGTACAGTTGACTTAGTAAATATGCATAAGATTGCATTGCATGGCTATTATCAGGAGGTCACATTTGGTAAAACCATTATTAGCCATTGAATTGCAATTCTTTCCCTTCTATTTACTGGTAATTTTTAAACTAAAAATTAACTTTTTTGACAGAAAACTAGACTCAAATTAATATAACCTCTATGCACATAGTTACCCAGAATATGCCTTAGATAGATGTCCAAGTGCTCTGATTTGCTGCATAAAACATGTAAAAAAGGGGAGAACTCACTTATTTTCAGTGAACTGGATAGTCATTACAGAAATTAAAAAAAATATTAAGAATTGACAATTTGTAACAATTTTCCATCTAAGGTTAGCAAACATGACTCTGAGCATACAAGGAATAAATCTGACAGATAACATCTCTATAACATCAAACATATGCCATAATTAAGGAGCAAGCTATAACTGTGCATTGAGCTCCCTTGATTTTGAATGTTTACTTGTAGTTTTTACTGATTTCACAGTATAAACAGTTTAAAACATGCCAAGATGCTCCTAATAGATAGAAACCTGGGCACAGGATTTGTCTTTGTTCAGTCACTAGTTTGAAATCTGATAATCTACCTATTTGATAATCTGATGTGAGTGATTAGCAAAAATTAAGAAACATCTTGTGATTAAAAAATGAAAATGGCGATTTGCCATACATTATCAGTGACTGCAGTAGCGTAGCTAGAGGGGGGCCGCGGGCGAAGTAATGCATCATCACCCCACCTCGTCTCCAGAATGGCTCAGATTGGGGCCAAACTGTTTGGCCCCCAATCCTGAGCAATGCCAGAGGCAGGGGCGGCGTGATGATGCTCAGCACTGCCTGCGGCCCCCCCTCTAGCTACACTACTGAGTGACTACAACATACTGTACATGCATCGAGTTATTTATTCTCCAAGCCCCATTCTGCAGTGTACTTTTTCATAGAATACTGAGGTTAGATTTATACTGTATGTTGATACAATGTACAGTGGGCCCTTTGCATCCGCGGATTGGCCATCTGCGGATTTGAGTATTCGTGGATGGCCATCACGGAGGGAGGGAACCCACTGGGAGTGGGGTTGGCGCCATTTTACCTTATTAAAGAGCTGCACAGACCTGCCGCCCGCTCCTTTCCTCCGGCGCTGCATTGTACTAGTCTAAAATGCCTGTTAGAAGGGGAAAGAACCGCAACCCGAAGCAACTTCCAGTTGCTTGTGACTTCCAGTTGCCCCCCACCCGACCGCAGATTTGGGCATCTGCAGTTTTTGGCATCTGCGGGGATCCTGGGAATGGAACCCCGCGGATACGAAGGTCCAACTGTATAGGTAAATGGATATATTAACCGTTCTGCCTTATGGCAAGGAAGGAAGTCCCTTCCCTTGATAGTTTTTGGGCCCCTTCCTCCTTTATGGTTAGTGTTGGTTTGGACCTTTGCTGAGCAGCAGGATAATAATCTTAACAACAATTACTATAATAAGTATTCTAATGCAATATCAATGGTTGGCCAGGTTGAGCACTTGGCAAGGGCCTACACTCATTGAAGGGTCCACTTGGCCAGGCTGACCCCTGAACCCTCAGCATCAGTGACAGTGGTAATGCTTAATGTACTAAACAAAAGTTTGAAGTAATTCTCAGTAGCCAGAATTATACATTTTTTGACAGATTAGTAAAAAATGCATGGTATTTTATTTATTTTATTTATTTATTAGTTTTTATATTTTGCCTTTCTCATAGACTCAAAGAGCCATGCTGGCTCTGACTGCCATAAAGCAGTCAGCGCCAGTTGCAAATGCCTCCCCAACAGCACACTCACTGACCAGCACACTGCCAGGGACGCCGGCGGGAAGGCCTCCACCTTTCCAGTAGCGGCGAAGGACGTCTGGACGGGTGCTGGAAAAGGTAAGCCGGTGGGATGGCAGGGGGAGGGCAGAATGGGGATGGGGAGGGAGCGTAACGGAGGGTGGGGAGGCTGCGGGAGGGGAGGATCTATCGCGGAAGGCCCGCGCCGGATCCTATCCTCTTTCCTTGCAGCCTCCCTGCCCCTTTTCTCTCCTCAGATTCTAGCGTAGGTCCAAGGATACTCATTGCGGGCCATGAGGCTTATGCAGGGGTAAGGGGATTAAACATCCCCTTTCCCTGCGGAAGCCCCCTGGTCCCGCCCCCCCGGATGCATTGGCTGCTATTTTGGCGTCACTGCATCGGCGGGGGGTGTAAAGGATAGGATTGGGATCTTAAGTACATGAGATAAGTATTTATTTATTTTTATTTTCCTATATTTATATACC
Organism: Plestiodon gilberti rubricaudatus; assembly: GCA_026170595.1. Taxonomy (NCBI): domain Eukaryota; kingdom Metazoa; phylum Chordata; class Lepidosauria; order Squamata; family Scincidae; genus Plestiodon; species Plestiodon gilberti. The sequence goes on along the minus strand of JANXHW010000003.1, from coordinate 68,097,709 downwards.
GCCTTTCTCATCATCAGATTTCTCATCAGATTTATTCAAGGCGGTTTACACAGACAGGCTATCCTAGACCCAATAAGGGTCTTTACAATATTGTTCTTTTCGTATATAAAACCTTCCATATTTGAGATATTTCCCTTCTGAGTGCATCCCTCCTTCTGGCTTGTGCTCTGCACTTCCAAGATTCGCAGTTCACCACAGTTCACCCTCGGATGGTTGTCAAGATGTTCTCTCTCTAGCTGACTCCTCCGCATTCCACTCTCTCATGGTGCCTTCTCAGTATCTTCACCAGGTCCATCAGCAGCTGTTGTCTCCCATCCAAGCAAGAACCAAGGTTGACCCTGCTTGGCTTCTTCAGGCAGGGCACTGGGTTAACCTTCAGGCCACACCTGGAGACCAACAGAACAGATGTTTTCAGACTCTGTTGTATATCTCAGTGTACAAGATGTTTCATTTACAATTAGCTTTGACTTAGAGAGATGGTTATTTATTATGATTTTGTTTTTTACAAAAAGCAAGCTGAGATTTACAGAGATTTACAGAGATTTACAAGCTGAGATTTACAGAGATTTAAAAGAGATCTATGGTTTTGAGGAACCATTTTCCTTTAAGCGTACAGTATCTCTGTGGCAGAAAATTCACCAAAAGAGATCTTAGAACTATAATGGCCAGTCCAAGCATCTGTAGTCAGAGAGTTTGCTCTATATCAAGAGATGCATTCACAAGTTCACCCACATTCAAATCTTTGGTACATGTTGGCTGCTCTGATTGGCACCAAGTGTTTCTCCAGGGTTTCAGACTTGCATCTGTATTAGCTCTATCATCTGGAGATGTTAGGGATTGAACATGAGACTGAGCTACAGTTTCTTCTCTAAAGGTACAGCCTTATGCTCTCCTCCAGAAACATGGAGACCCTGGAGACTTGAACATGGTTTTTTTTTTCAACAGCTACAGAGCAGCACATCAAAGAAGGTGCTAAAGTTTAGTGAAATTTATGCTTCATATTTTCCTGAAAAAAGCCTTCATGTGGATATGTAAATGAAGATCCTGGGAGTGACTCAATATGTTATGTGAACAAATGCACTTTAAAAAGAATAATGAAAAACAAAAGAACTGGGTGCACTCCCCCCCACCCCCTCCTATACAACCCAACTTACTATAACATTAAAATGTAAAAGAGTTTTGCAGACTCCATCACCATTAATACTTATCATCAGTGCAACTTAGCTTGACAATATCATGATCAGTGCACAGGCAAAATGGAACTTGATGCAGATATATATGGAGGTTGTGTTGGGTCATTCCTGTTTTCTATTTCTTTCTAGATTTGTTTTGTGCGGAGCTTTGTAGTTCATTCCTTTTTTGCTGTTAGCTTGAACATTTCCATAAAGACGGTTCAGAGAAAATAGCTCAGTATTAACTATACTTTTTTTTCTATTTACATTTTGATAGTTGAACATTTTTGTAAACATTGATATTCTGCTTAACTGTTGCCCCTTCATCACAGTCAAGCACAGGACTTCTACTTGAGCAAGGAGGCTGCCTCCTTCCTTCCTCCCTCCCCTCCCCTCCCCTCCCCTTCCCCTTTTGTCTTCGGCACATTTGGCTCTGTCACACTAGTTTACATGAAATGCTATTTCCTGAGCACTGACCTTTTCGACACTTATGTAGACTCAGCATCTTAATTGCTGTTGGTGTGAATCATCTAAAGCTGGTGCATAATTTTTCCAGACATTTATAGGAAATCTACTCTAGACATTTGCTCTGAGTAACAAAAATACAGAAATCTATAAATCCCATAAAATTTACCGCTTCTTCATTTTAGACATAGTTACATTTTTAACAACACTTTTTTTTCCCAGGGCTTTCATTTTGATGGTAATTCTTATGAAAAATGGTCATGAGAAAACAAAACCAAGGGCCTTTATGTTGGAGCCTAATAGGCTGTTATAAGCTCCAACCATACCTCTGCTGCTGGTCTGGCGCACCAAGCATTATAGTAGGAGATGCTCTCTTTTCTGCAAGGCATGAATTCTATCCCAAAATTATATTTCCTGCGCACAGACATTTTGGAAACTGATTGTATGGAGGGTCCTCATCTTAAAAGCTGTTACTGTGAATCACCCAATACTGGTTCATAATCTTTGTAATATATTTATAGCAGATGATTGCTCTACAGTGTTCTAAATTTCCTGCTTATGATGCAATGGCAAAAGTCATTAAACATTAGCAGTAATAGTATTTTCACTGTAATAAAGTGTTAATTACTTCCACATGTTAATAGAGTTGGGGGAGGGGAGGTGAGCGAGATTTTTGCTATTGTTACAGTGCCTAAAATAATTTCCATGTGATAATTTTCCAGGATATCAAAAACTGAATAATTATGCACTAATTAAGAAAGTAGAGCCTGCTCTGGAGTTAAGACTGCATTAATTTTAATGTTTTTACAGTCCTTTAATTGGGGAAAGGGCTGTAAATTGAGAGCTGACGCACTCTCCTACCATAAGCAGGCCTGCCTTTGCAATCTGCCTCCTATATACCGCAACCCAAGGTCAACACAAGTTTGCAAAATCCCTCTGCTCTTCATACGAAATGTATTGGTGGTGAAGCGTGCATCTATCACTCTGACAAGCATTTAACTCTCCAAGAGCACATGCTCTCACTTCTTAAATTATTAATTGCATTAAATACATTTTCATATCACAGACTGTTTGCTACAAACTGTTCCCTGGTAGGGAGATGCAGTCCCCCCACAGTATGATACGGCTCGCCTTCTGTTGTTTCAGTGCCGAAGTGCTAAGTACAGGGAGCTTGTGCTTCAAGGGCTTGCAAATGAAATCAGCCACAGAGCTGGAACAAATCACCAAAAGTCACCTTAGAAAGTATTGCCCCCACATTTTTTTTTGCCTTTTTAGGGGTCTGTGTGTAGCTATGTTGTATACACAAAACCATTGCTTTGGGTTGGGTTTGGTGCCTGTGGATTTATCTATGAGTGTAGATTCCGAGGATATGTTGTCTCTCCCATCATTATTTCAAACACCATCCCCATCATTCACCTCTTAGCACCGGTGGACCACTGCATTTTAAAACTGGTTGCAACTTAATGGTGAGGGGCTAGCAAATGAATGATATTATCTCCCGCTCTCCTGCATTTAAATATGTGGAATGCGGAATGATGTGGAATGTGGAATGATGATGTGGAATGTGGAATGATGATGTGGAATGCTCTTTTTCCTCTCTTTGGGACAGGGGCCACAGCTCAGTGGTAGAGCACATGCTTTGCAAGCAGAAGGTCCCAGCTTCAGTCCTTGGTATCAGTGTCAGTCAGTAACAACAATGTTCAGTTAAATTAGTAGTTCTCAAATTGTGGGTCACGACCCGATTATTGGTGGGTTGCAGGACAATGCCGGATGTTGCACAGCAAGGCATTCTGGAGCGCTACCTGGAAGCCACAGCGCTCACTAATCTGCTGCTACTGACCTCATCACCATTTTTTCCATTCCTGCCCTGCTGCTGAGTAGACTTTGAAGGTTAATTCTAGCAGTAGTGGCCCTACAACTCCCCCCCTTGGGAGGGGGTCGCCGCAGCAACACCCCCACGGGACGCAATACGCCCCGCCCCTCGGGGCGTAGTGTCATCCTTGCATGCTGCTGCAGCGCAGAAACACACACCCCCCCCCCGGTGCTTTTCGGCTTGTTTTTGGAGCCAAACAGCGCCTGGGAGGTCAGGAGGGCGAAACTTGCAGCCGGCTGCACAGAGAAGAGCCAGCGTGGGACGGAGCACCAGATACGGAGCCAGGTACACCCCCCATGACCAGCCGCTTGGGGCCCACCGCCCCAACTGCCCCCACCATAACAACGCCTCTGAATTCTAGTTGCTTTCCATTTTGGAAAAAAACCAAAAACAAATTCACTGCACATGTATGCCCAGGTTTGTTTTTTTAATTGTCATACTATAAAAAGGGCCCTAATGGAGCAAACTAATGGCCCATCAGTCAAGTATCCTGTCTCCAACAGTGGCCAACAAGATGCTTCCAGGAAAATTCAAGGAAGGGCCAGGGCCAGATGAAGACTTCTTGGTGCCTGAGGCAGTGCATCAAATACCATTCTCCTTGTGTAGAGCCTTCTCACGCCAAATGTCCCGCTTATGGCACACAAGCGACAGCTTCTGCTGCTGCTTCTCTTCCTGGTGTCTTGATTCAAAAAAAGGAGAGGGGAATGGAACAAGAGTGGAAGTGTGGAGGAGAGTGGTAGGCTTGAGCATCCTCCACCACACTCCCTCTTCTGCTTTTTCCTCTTTCTTTTTTAATCTAGAAATGGCCGATGCTGCCTGGTCTTGCACCTGAGGCAACCGCCTCAGTTGGTCTAATGAATGGGCCAGCCCTGAGGGCAGGAAGGCAACAGCCCTTCCCCTTGGTATGTTCCTATCACCTGATATTCAGAGATATACTACTTTGGAACATGAAGGTTCCATTTAGCTTCTCTGGCTAATAGCTAGACTTAGCCTTCATGAATTTGTCTAATCCGTTTTTTTTTCCATTTCAGTTGGCTCATTTAATTACACACAATGCATCCATAAATTAATAAATTATTGAATATCTCAATACATTCAGTCCATTATCACTTCAATCCAACCGTGTAAGAAACTATTTGTTTTTTGCTCCAATATAGAACAAAAGTTATTAAACACATCAAAATTATTCTCATCTTTTATTCTACTCTCTCGCTATCCAATAATATATGTCAATTTTAAATTGTTGATAATGACCCAACATTTATTTTCCCATTATTTAATTGGATTTCATTATTTCTCTAACATCAGGCTACTAGACACCTTGGTCCACCTCTTTTTCAAAGCTTTACAAGCCAGTGGCATTGAATTCTACAGTTATGTGAAATGTGCTCTGTGAAATAGTTAGAAGTCACGTCTTCCGATTTGGAAGTCACGTTAGACTTCCAAATCGGTAATTCATTGCAAGTTTCAATTAATGTTTGACCATTGCAGTTGTAACTAAATTCTTGTCTAGTAGTTCTGCTATCCTTTTAAAATTAGTGTTAGCATTTTAATAAACCTTTTCAAAATACTCTGAGTTGCCTTGTTCTGAGAAACCAGTGGAATTGTCCTCTCCTCCCTCTGCAGGCGCTACTGAGAGAGCGAATTATATAAGGACTGTGGTCCAGTATTGTCCCAGGAGGGAGTTCTTGCTCAGGGGAACTCCCTAGCTACCCTGGTCTCCTGAGCTGGTGGCAATGGACTTGAACTACCAAAGGGGGTGTCCTCAATAAGCCGCATGTCTGAACCAAAGGGAAGGAGAGGGGAAAGGGAAGGGAGTGAGCACTGAGTCCTACCTGGAACCCCTCTTCCTTCCACTACATGGAAGTGTACTCAGTCAGACGCTGGAACCCCTCTTCCATGTAGAGGAAGGAGGAGGGGTTCCAACGTCCACATGCTACTTCAAGGCAGTAGCGCCTAGGACTTAGCGTTCACCCATTTTGGCAGCACAGATCCAAGGAGGCCCATTGTGGGGACTGGGGACAATGGGGACCTGGGGTTAGGGGACCTGGGGTAAGGAAACAAAAGTTCCCTTTCCTCGAGGAGACCTCCAACCCCATGTACTCTGCTCAGGATACAGCATTGCTAGTGCCAGCATAGTTGGATCACTGAGCAGAGCGTAGGATAGGATTGGGCTGCCCGTAACTTAAATGGCAACTATGCCCACCTCCCAGCCTAAATCAGTACCATGACATGGGGGAAGGGGGTTACCACTTGTAATTTGCCCAGTCTGGATTGGGGTGCCTGTGGCTGCTATTTGCCCTGGGAGCGAAGCTTCTATTGGTGCTTTCATCTTCCCGTTTATGTTGTGCATTGAAAATGGTAGTTCTTAGTGATGCATCTGTAAGGGGTATAATGGGACTCAAAACTCTTCTGTGCTGGGAGGGGGGGTCCTTCTTGCCTCTGATGCTCATGTCACAGTACAGTACATCACTCAGTGGAGCAAGGGGTTCAAGTAACCGGCAACCCTTGTAGCAAGGGACAGGCGAGTTGTATATTGTGCAAGGTCATGTGTGGTGATGCCATGGGGACTCTTCCCATTGCCCTGAGTAGATTGCTTCCTTCTATGTCTGGCCCAAATAGGGGCAACATTGGTATGCCATTCTGTAACTGGTGCATGCAACAGGCATTCCCACAGACATCAGTGGAGTGGCTGGTGGGGTTGCCCTGCACTGCCTTTTTGTGTGTATGTGTGTGCTATTTTCTCCCCAGTTTTTGTGCTGGGTGAATATAGGATCCCAACTAACAGCACAATCCTATCCAGGTCCTCCACTGGTGCAGCCAGTGATGGAGGACAGAATGGGAGGCTTTGGAAGGGAAAGGGGGAAGCCTCCCGTTCTGCCCTCCACCACTGGCTGCACCAATGGCGGAGCTGGGTAGGATTGTGTTGTAAGTTACACCAACATATCAAAGAAGCTGTTATGACAGGACAATAGGATTGCCCAGAAAGAAGTCGAGCAGGTTTGGGAAGGAATCAGTGTTAAGACCACAAAGTATAAAAGTAGTGAGTAAGGGATGGTTTTGTCCCATTTTGCTCCCTTGGCATGCTATTTAGCAAAAAAAAAAAAGGGGGGGGAGGGAAGTTATGCATTCTGGGTCATATCAAGTTTGACCCTAAGATGCATGGCATTTTTTTAAAATGCTTTCCCCTCTTTAACATTGTAAAACCATCCATAAAGTCCTGCGTGTTGCATGGGGCTTCTTCATTTCATCCAGATAATCTTATGTACAACAGTTCATAATACAGAACTGAACAGAGAATGAATCTCTCTCTCTCTCTCTCTCTCTCTCTCTCTCTCTCTCTCTCTCTCTCTCTCTCTCTCTCTCTCAGCTCTCAAGCACAAAGCGTTTGGAATGCCATGCTCTCAAAAGAATGGTGTGCACACATTTATAAAAATACAGCTACAAAAGGTATCCTTCTCCTGTTGTTATTAGATTTGATTCTAATGTCTTTAGCTGCTTTCTACAGAAAAAATGGTAACATCTTTGCAATCCCTGTTCCTTCCGTACCTTATGGGATTTTGGCATGAAGCAAGCTATGATCTTATTGCTTTCACTTTTCTGTTATCAGTATCTGCTTACAACTTTCCACTCCCACCAGAGCTTGCTTTAATATCCCATTGGTGGCTTGGGAAGACTCTAGTTCCGAATAACTAAGCCTTTTTAAAATCCCCTTGAAATTTCAGTTTTCATGCATCACTGGATACCTGTATTATAATGGCATTACTGTAGTTCAGATTAACTTGCTGAATCAAGTCAAAGATCCACTCATAAGTATCTTTATAGTGTAGGTCACCAACAGTCTCTTCAATAACTTCTTCATAAGAAAGACAGATATTATACTGTGCATTTAAAAATGTTTCAGTGAATTATAAGCTTCAAGGCTGGTTGTAAGCTGAGTCCGTACGCAGTAATGCACCATGGCATTCGGTATGTGCCAGAAATCCAGTTCAGTGGCATGAAGCTGGGGAACAACTTTGGATTTTGCTTTCACAA
>JANXHW010000003.1:67982664-68085164 GCA_026170595.1 Plestiodon gilberti rubricaudatus | reverse complement strand
TTATACAGGTGGTCTGTCTATCTCCATTTTTTGTTTTGTGGGTAAGAATGGGGGAAGAAAGACAGCATGTGTTTTCCATCTCCACGTTTCAATTTCTCTATTCATTGGTATTCTTTGTTATGGCTTTCCCATGTTTTTTTGGTCAACTGCAGCATTCCTTTATCCACACACTAAATGCCAATATGTTAGTACATTGGAACAAATTAGACTATGTAGCATAATTGGAATATTCCTTTGAAACGACTTTTGCTCCAACAGACTCAGATGTGGTGCAGCCATTCTAAAAGCATCAAATTAGATTAGACTTTTTTTTTTTGCTTTGTTTGTAAGGGAACAATTTAATTAGCACTTCTTTGGTGCTAATATTTACAGTACAAGACTAATGCAAATAGGGTGATCAGTAAAATGGGTGTAGCTTTTAACACATGCTCTTACTTTATGTTTAATTACGTTGATTAGTTTTAAACCCCCAGTTTGGCATCACCTTGCCTGTCTTAATGTGTTGTGCTTGAAGCCATGTGGAGAACTGACCTCAATATAATAGTGGCAAATCTAATTTGGTTACCTTTAGCTAATTAAAATATACACAGTACCATTGTGCCATTATTCATATTCTCTGTTTTCATTTTTCTCCCACATTATGCTGTAAACCAAACTTTATTGTAAGGGTGATGGCTGTCATTGCCTGGTGAGTCTCATGCAATTCCTATAATTAGGAGAGGTGTTTATTTCATTGCTCAGTTATAATAATGACTGCTCTGATAATCAGTGTAAAATATTGTGACTGTTTAAGTCCTTATTTGGTGCTAACTTTATTACGCCACCATCATAATATGTATATGGAAGGGGCAGGGGAGAGAAAAACTTATGGTACACTCTCATTTACACAAATAGCCGGAGGCTGTCAATTGTGCAGATAATCAGAACGTGGGATAAAGGAAGGTGGTGTTTACATAGGCTTACATTGTCACAACTGTGGGGTAGAGGAGACACGAAGTGAATGTGGTAACTGAAATTCATATAATGGAGATGGTAGGGACTGAACCTGGGACCTTCCGCATATAATGCATGCACTCCACCGAGCTATGGCCCATTCCTTATACCACCATCATTAACACTTACTCTTAGTGCCCAATCCTATCCTCCCCCCCCCCGCTGGCTCAACCATGCCAAAAACGGGCACGCTGTATCCAGAGGAGGGGGGGGAGAGAGGCAGGACTGGGAGGCTTCAGCAAGGAAAGGGGATATAAATCCCCTTACCCCTGTATAAGCCTCCCTACCCACAATGGGTTTCCTCAGACCTGCACTAGTGATTTCACTAATACAAGTCCAAGGAGAGAAAGTGGGCAGGGAGGCAGCGAAAATGGAGGGTAGAATCTGGTGTTTACCATCAATGCCATATCCACCCCCTCCCACACCCTCTCTACTCCCATCATGCCCCCTTCCCCGCCCAGTTTCACCCCTCCCCGCCCCTCCTGCCTCCCGCAATGGCTTACCTGCTCCTGTGGGTGACTGGAGCTCTGCTAACATGGGCAGGAAGACTCCGGCCTTCCCACTGGCATCTGGGCAACGCGCTACTGAGCACACTGCCAGAAAGTGCTTTCCGGAACCTTTTCAGCAGTGGCCGGCAGTGGAAAGTGCATTCTGCTGCTGGCCCGAGTCCATATGATTGGGCTGTCATACTCTTAAGCGGTTGAGTCAATGGTATTGTACAGTATTATGTTTCTTTCACCTTTATTAGAACTGGGGCTTGTGGGCCAGGATAAACTTGAGAGGGCCTATGGGTTTCCCTGGGAGCCATATGACTGTGGCAGAGTTGGTTAGTGGGGTTGAATAGCATGGGGAGCATACTCTTCGTTCAGTCAGTCCAGGCACATGCATTGAGAGTAATGGGTAAACTGGGCTGAGCAGGAAAGGTGTTGTTGGTGGGGCACCTACCAAAAGCTGAACTAGGTACTTGTAATGCTATCCTGAGAAGACTGGGCATAAAGCAGATGGAAGATAAACCTTAGCAAGCTGCATGAGGTGCACCCACAAAGCTACATCTATTCACACCATTAATATGGAAAAAAGACAGACCACGTCAGGTTAGAATGGTATCTCTGGGGGCATGCTGTCTGACTCAGGCCAGTGCTAGCGTTGCTAGGTCATAATTTCAAACTCACTCCGTTGCAGAGCTTTTGGTGGCACATTTTTACTACCAAGAGGCTCCTGCCTTTGGCCGAGCCTCTTGGGAACACTAAGAAGGGTCCTTCCACTTGCTCAGAGCTTCCTCCCTGAGTTTTCTGGCCTATGAAAACCTGGCCTATGAAAAACTTGATGTCATCGCCAGTCACTTCCAGTGGTACTCAGGAGAGTGGTGCCAGAGGTGGTACTCAGCCGGGAAGGGGTTGGGAACCCCTGTTCTAGAACAAAGAGCAGCAGTTTAAAATATGGGATGACCTTGACAATAAGGGATGGGCCTTCATAGCCCTTAACTATGACCTTCACTATATGCAATAGCCCTTGTATAATTTCATAGGCTCTGAAGCTAGAATATGCACAGTCACACAACTGTATCTGCCACACTGTAAATGCAAATGCACCTGCTATTTGCAATTGCACCAACGATTGCATTTGCTATGGTAGTCTACTTCTCTATCGTTATTATGTTCTATGTTTCTCTCTTTCACACACCGGCCTCTTCCTAATCTGCACCAGTCAACTGCAACCAGTTGGGGTCCCTGGTCTGCCCTTCCTTTTCTCTATTCTCAGTGATCCACGGCCTCTGGGTGATGACAGTGATGCGCTATTGCTGCTCACCCATCCATACTTCATCAGTCGCCTCAGGTTTACTATACCTATATCTATACTATTCATCCCTTCCTGCTGGTTCTGCCTGTGACTTGACTTTCTTGTTACAACAGAACCCTGCTTTTTCCTTCCTTCAGCTGATCATGAGTGGCAGATACACACAATTTAGGGCGATGCCTGGAAGAGAAGGACTCTGCGATATGCTACTGTCTCCTGGAAAAGTCTGTGTTAGGCAGCTGCCTAGGGCTGAAACAGTCCTGTGTTGACACTTGCCCTTTTGCCAATGACAGCAAAGAACACCTCCTCTCCATCTTCTTTGTGGCAGCCTTTTAAATATTTGAAGATTGTTATCAAGTCTTCCCTTAATCTTCTTTTCTCTAGGCTAAACAGCCTCATGACTGTAATCTTTTTGGTATAACATCCTTTCCTAAGCCCTTTATCATGTTTGCCCTTCTCTGACTCCTCTTCAATTTATCTACATGTTGAAGTATGATGTTCACAGGGCATAGATGGGCTGGTGGCTGTCTGACCAATGCCGAGCAGAGGTTTGCTGAAATTTTCCATACTTTAGGAGTATGATTCTGTTAATGTGACCCATTTGCCTTTAAAAGAAATCGTTTACTTGTTCTTAGATTATAATTCACTATCATTTTTAATACATAGACTGTTATCAATATTGCTCAAGAGCAGCCCATAATTATTCCTATTTTGTATTTTTGTTGAATTGTCCTTTTCAGAAACACAGCAGTCCACTCTTTATTTAATTTAAATTCATTTTTGTGTATTTCAACTACAGTGGACCCCCACTTTACAATGGTAATCCATGCTGGAGACACCAATGTATTGTGAAAATATTATAACACGAACCCAATAATGCAATGTTTTTTGGTAATTCGTTCCCAAGACCTCAGAAGCTGAAGTTTCTTCCACAGAACTAAGCTATTCCCCTCTCTAAAAGGTGATTTAAAAGGTGTCTATTGTGGTCTTTTGAACCAATGGTTATCAGTTTGCACGATGTTGTAATTATAAAACACAAATTATTTTATTTATTTATTTATTTATTTTCCGTATTTCGATACCGCCTTTCTCATAATCAGATCAAATTACAAGGCTGTATCCATCCCTCAATACACACAGCCATAATGTTAACTGGCTGAGATGCTACTTAAAAGGCTAATGTTTGCATTAGCGTTCACATCGGCTGTATCTTTTCTTCCGGACACACAGCCATGATGTTAAAAATACTTTTATTGGCTGAGAAGCTACCAAATGCTTGCATTCGCATCACTGATTTGCTTATCACGATGTCTTGCTGGCGGCAATCACGAGCCCATCATAAAGTGAATAACTTATTGTATAGTGAACCTTGTTTTACTACAGAGAGTCTGTTGTAAAGTGGTTTGATTGTAAAGTGAACCCATTGTAAAGTGGGGGTCCACTGTACCGTAGTTATTTCTGTACCTGATAGGACAGTATGTTCATATGCAGCTTCATATGAACATTATTATTTTACCATGTGGGAGGGCTTTCACGTGTCTTTCCCGATATGGCCCTGCCCATCTGATGTTGTTCCTGTGTTACTGGAGCAGTAAGCCTTAGAGCCAAAAGAGAATAGTAACCATGCTACTCCTACAGCTTAAGAATTGGACCTTAGATTAATTGTAGATCAATTTAATCTTAACCACTCAGCACAGAGATGGCCAATTTCTGTATCCTTGAGGGTCACTCTATTTTTCCGTGGAAGTACACTGAAAGTATATTTTGCTGCATTAACAAGTTGTCAGGCTATAAAGTTTGCACGACCTACCAGTAAGGGCTTCATAGTTATGGAGCATATGTCCTTGGCATGGCTGTAACATCATACAGCAGAACCCAAAGAAAGACATAGCATTAAATTACGGAATATTGCATTCATATAAAACTTTTGAAAACAATTGAAACCGTGGGAAATACGCAGCATGATTAAAATGTGGCAGGGCTGTCAGAGACCAAATAAAATTGCTTCATGGGTTGGATGTGTCCCACAGGCTTCTAGCTCTCTCTCTCTCTCTCTCTCTCTCTCTCTCTCTCTCTCTCTCTCTCTCTCATGTACATTATTATTATTTAATGCTTATAAATCTCCTTTCTGCAAATGTACATAAGGTGACATACAATAACACCATAAAACAGGTGGACTTGACAATGCATGCTCTTTAGGCACAGAGTTGGTTGGTAAAAGGGCAGGCAATTTACTGCATTGGCAATAGTTGTTAAAAAAAATCAATGGGAGCATTGCCTGCTTGCAACTATTGTTTCAGGCAAGCACAGAATTGTTTCATGGCCAGCCCAACCAAAATCTAGACGTGGGGAAAGGATGTGGCAAATGGAAAGGATGTAGGCAAATTAGGACTACACCCACCCTCCAGTTCACACATCTCATCTGACTCCACTGCTAGGTCTTTTAAATGGTGTTCCAGGGATCTATAGGATGGCTCAGTCTTTAGACCTTTGACTCTGTGTAGAGAGCCAGCAGATGGTAGCTCCATTTTTATGTAGACATCTGTCCCCTAAGAGCTGGAACAAGACCAGCAACTCATTTAGTACAAGATTCTGAACAGCTACTAGTTATCGCAATGACAACTTTTGGGCACTACCAATTTGGGCGATGTTCCAAGTCATGACCTTGAGGTGAGAGGCTCCACATTGCGTTAGCGGTTGCCATGCAGTCTCCTATGTTACATCATTAAAACTCTTCTGAGGTTTTTATTTTGATGGCAAATTGAGTGCTTGATACATGTTTAAGAGATCTGTAGAATTCTTACTTTTTTAAAAAAAAACTTGTTTTATGTGCAACTGATTCTTTTTAAAAAAATAACTTTAACATTATTATTAAACAAACCCCATCATTTTTACTCTTCATTATTTGGGGGATCAAACATCTAATCTTTAACCAGGCAGCGGAGTCCTTTTTATTATTTTTTTCCTGGTGTTACAGCTAGTGTACAGTGGCTTTATCTCCTCTTTGTACTTGCAATAACATATTATTTGACCATGAATCACTCTAATGGATTGAAACATAAGCATGTGAATTGAAAAATAGATACATTAGTCAAATCAATAAATAAATATGAAAATATATTTCCACTATGAAAAACCATCTTGGCTACTGTGTCCTCCAACTTGGACAGAGAAAGCTGAAATATATAGCTGTAAAATATGGTTTGCCATGTCAACTAGCCACTGCCTGCAGCCTAAAAGGAATTTTGAGCACCGGGTAAGTAGTATTTCATCAACAAAATCATAAAATAAAGACATTAAAATGAAGGAATGATTGAGTGCTGCAGGACGTTTGTAAAATCACCCTTCAGTCTGGGGCTAGAGTAGTTTAGTATTAGGGATTGCATACTTTTCATATAAATTTGCTTACAAATAGCATGCCTTAACAAGCAATATTGCCAGACTGCCCTGGTTGCAAATGTTTTTTCCACTCTTGTTCCTATACAAACTCTACTTGTGTATTCTATGACATTACCACAGCAGGTATAAATAATACATCTCTAATATTGAACAAGAACGCAATATACACCTCAGTGTAGACCTATTAAATGCTACTTGTTAAGGAGTCCATGTTGTTCTCTTTTTAACTATTTCGGAGACTTTTTCATATAATTGTCAGTAACACATCTTGTGGACATACGGACATCAAATCTGTCGTTATTTTGCATTGGCACAAATCTGGAATTTTGCAATTCTGTTCTCAGCCATAATTTCTTAGATCTGAATAATGCCTCTAAGGCTGCAATCCGATGCATGCTCCCCCAGGAGCAAGTCCATTGAACACAGTGGGACTTACTTCTAAGTAAACATACATAGGATTGTGCTGTTAGGCTGCAATACAAGGCACAGATACTTGGGAACAAGTCCACTTAAATGACGAGTAAATGACCCTTGATTAAACATGAATAGCCTATAATATAATTCAGTATAACTACTGGGACAGATTTTTTTTTAGATCATTATATAGAATAGAGATCAATAATCTCTGTTGCTGACACACAACTCAGTCACAGGGGTTGCAACTTGCATGTGTTTAATCATGTATTTAAGATAATGACAAAAGTAGATAGCGAACTAAAGTTTATTTGCATATTTTTCTACCTTGACCTATTATGCAAGCATTAATTTGCCAATTTGCATATGACAAGGATGTTTGATACTATTTTACTGTGAGCCACATCAAATGCTGGTATAAAATAATATCAATGTAGGATATGCTTTATGTGTTTTCTGGCTACTTCATTACTTTTCAACTGATATTCCGCTTTACATTTTGCATATGAACTAGACTTTGTACATAGCCCTCTCCAGTACCCCTGTTGAAGTGTCTTTCATGTGAATTTGAATGATGAACCTCCTTCAAACTCCCAGTTAGCTGAAAGGGACTGAGACTTCAGAGTCACAAAGCAATCCTGAATTCAGATCCAACAACTTTCTTTGCAACCTGTCATCAACAAATAAAAATATTCACTAAACATCACATCAAATAGGAAACATGATGGGAATAGAATTCTATGAGCACGAGGCCCCCTCAGAAAGGCCTTATGAAGAAGCAGGAGTGTTGTGTGTACTGCAGCTTAACATTTCCATGCTACAAAACCCAATTGTAATGGATTTCTCTCTCTCTCTCTCTCTCTCTCTCTCTCTCTCTCTCTCTCTCTCTCTCTCTCTCTCTCTCTCTCTCTCTCTGTATGGGTGGAGGAGTACAAGAAACATGGGGCTTTTATCACCAACACTCAAGTTCTCTCCCTCCTTCTCCACACTGGTGCAATAAAAAATGCCCTGCAGCGCTAGGGTCAGGTTGATGGAGGCTCTGGAACAAACCCCTGCACTGCCCTCCCATAGCACGTTGGGCCCCCATATCCCCCAAGCTTACTGACAGCAGGTGATGGGCAACAGGATGTGATTACTTCTACTCTTCTCACCAGACAGTGGTACCATCCCCTATATTCCCTGCAAAGACAATGGGAGAATCTGACATTTACAAATGAGGATGTCAGTTGAGGCAGTGGCACTGGTCTCTTGGCTGACTTGGACTGACTAGTACTGGGAGTTCTGGGCTGGGCTTGACTGGATGGGTCTCTGATGCACATGGCCCTCGGCCAGTGCCCAAATTGACTGACTCCTAATGCCATCCCTGACACTCTGTGACTGGACATCATTGTCCTGTGAAAATGGTCATCCCTCCCAAATCACTGGCTGGGGTAAGGAAATGCATAATATGAAGGCATCAGGATACAGGATGTTTTATTACCTATGGAGTTAGAGGGCCAAACTCAACACAGGGCAGCCATTTTTAGCAGTAGCCCAGGTTGTGAACGTTGTGCCACCCATATGTCATGCCTCGTAAAACTGAAATCCAGAAAAGTGCAATTAGATGCGTCCACATGCCTCCGCAAACATAACATTTTCAGGCCCTACACAGTTTCAGTGGTACTGGCATCCCTGGGCTGATATGGCCTCGAACTGAGCAAGTGCACCTGCTAAATGTCTTATTAAGAATCGGTATGTCCAATGACTATACATCTTTATTACGTTGCTTACAATACTCAAAGAATGTGGAGGGTTGACCATTCCCATTTGAATAGCCATGTTCCTATATATGGCAAGAGCCAGGGAATTATTTCCATTATTAAAATGTGCAGGTAAATGTGATTAGAGCAGTGCGTTAAATTGTTTATGTTACTGATGTCAGGGTCATCCTTTCTCTGAAACCTCGTGGTAATTTATTATACAACGCGCGCTTGGCATTTACAGAAAAAGGAAGCTAGCAGCTTTGGCTGGGTTGCTTGTGTCTGCTTCCTCATTCTCTGAGTGTGAAAACTTTATTGCTCATTATCTACTGGGCTGTGATGAAGTGACAGATGATTTATTGGGAGCCAAAACCTGTGTTTCAATGGTGAACATTTTTATCCTTTTGTGTTGCAGCCTGCCCAATCCCTTGTAACTGCTGAGGCAACAAATGAAGGGAACTGACTGCTGGAGGGCCCTAGGACCATCACTCATAAATGTCCACGTTTCAGATCTCACTCTGTTCCTGTTTGATTCAATTCCCTTTTGTTGCTTAAAAATTCAATTTGTTTAATTGAGCTGTTGGGTAGTAAAATCTGAATTCCATGCATTTTAACCATTCATATTAAATTTCTCTCTGCATAGTACTTGTTATTAATAGGCTTTAAGAGAGGTCACTTTAATTTAAATGTGGTGACCTTACAAGCTTATAAAATGATCTATATGCTTCCCTCCTCAAACTGAAATTAAATTGAATAAATGGAAGATAATGTTACAATAGATATTTCTTCCCAAGGCTTTGGGATCTTTTTAAAATGTGGGCTTCTGCTATAAAACAGATGTGAAGTACAGTCTCTGTGTCTTGTCCCCTACTTTTAATCATCAAAAATGACATTGCAGTGGTGAATATGATGTCCTGCAAATGGTGCCATGTAAACTATGAAAGTCACAGTGTGTGTGTGTGTGTGTGTGTGTGTGTGTGTGTGTGTGTGTGTGTGTGTGTGTGTGTGTGTGTGAGATTTGGCATTTAAGCTGCAACTTGTGTGGTGCTGCTGTGTACAGTAGCGAAAAGCATATAATGGCATTTTTGTTTATTTTAATAGGGGTTATGTGTTATTGACATTTAAATAGGAGAACATCTTTTCCTGCAGGATTAATAAATACCATAGAAACCAGCCTAAGACTTTAAGGTTTACTAAACTTTAATCTGTAAAATTTAATAGCAATCTCCACATCGTTATGTGTATACAGAATCCAGGTTGGCTTTGCAAACACTTTTAAGCCATGAATTATGTTACAAGAATGGGTTTGCTGTGTATCATTATGTCCAGGTAAATGCCAGGATGATGACATAATTGGTAGTTGGGAGTAAAATACAACCCCAGTAAAATGTTACTAAGGTAAATGTAGCCGGATGGTAATTCATTATACATAAACATGACGACTTGCGTTATTTATCATTTTATGAAATGCAGAATAAACCAAGCTCTCTGTTGCTTTCTTCGTTCCTTGATTCCAAGCGGTAACAATGCTTTAGTCACAAGGTGCTCTAATTAATTTTTTCCTTTAAAGATCTACCAGTTCTTGACTGTAAGACTTTTGGAAATAATTTCAGAACTCTGTGCTAGTATGAGCTAAGATGCCTGAAATACAAAGACCTTTAAAAAAAAAGAAGAAAAAAAAACTAGCCTCATTAAGAATGATATCCTGCCACTTTCAGACACTGACAAATTTATGACTTTGGTTTAAAGGTCATATGGGCATTTCAGCCATTAAAGCAGTTCCATTTCATAATACCTGCAACCTTAAGGAAATACTTTTTTTTTTTTTGCACATAGATGCCTGTTATGTTAGTTTCTGCTAAAGACATACAGTAATAGTTTGGAAGCAACAAAAGCCTATTTTGTACCTGTTCAGCTTGCAAGTGTGCTAGCCTCAGGCTACTGTTTAACTTTTAACCCTCTTGTTCACACAGCGTACATGCATAAAAACTACAATGTTCCACATAACGATGTAAAGCTTGCAGTCTCCCTCTCAAACTGTTTTGTCATAGGATGAGCTAGTCCCTGTTTTTAAAATTAGCTCAGGAACAAGGAAAGGAAAATACATTTTCCTACAGAATGAATTTATTAGGCTGCTTAATGACTTCTGCTACATGCCTTGTACATTAACAGGGAGTTTAGCTATGAGAAATAAGCCACCCTAAAATGACACTGGAGAAGAAATCTGTTTCCAGTTCTTTTTTTCTTTTTTCTTTTGGTGCTGTCTTATTTGAAAATATTTTGTCAAGCTTCCACTATATATGCCAACCACTTTCTTGTCAGACTTAGGATGAACTACAGTATAACTATGAGATATTTCTCTTCCTTTCCTGCCTCCCCCCCCCCCCCCCAGTCTTGAGACACACAGCCTATGATGAATTATTTGTTTGGGCACAAGGAAATTCTCTTCTCCTGCACTTAAACCCAGCAACATTACACCCCAATTGTGGCAGAGGAAACAGCTGATGTGACAGCTGTACAGCACATGGAGATCCATTGGTCCATTGGTTAATCAGCAGTTTTTATTGGTCCTAGAGAATACATACCAGAACTGTCCTGAATTAGAAATGGGCTTATGTTCTCACTTAATAGGACATATCCTTTAGCTCTATTTGAGGGATTCCTACTGTTTAATGATTGAAAATCTCTTTTTCCCCCTCAAAGGATTATGGAAAAAAAAAGTCAACATAAGGACGTTTCAGCCTTCAGGCCTAGTGCAGTTGGTAGGGGAAAAATAGAGGGGGAAAAGACACATTTCTAACCTTACTTCCTTCGTAACTTGGTACCTAAAATAAAATAGTCTTTGAAGTGGTTAGTTCAATTCATGATATCCTTGCTGTGGATTTGATTCTCACTCAAAGTCACATTGCATGCCTGTCTATACAGTTATAAAAGTGTACATCGGAATGGCCAGATGCCTGCATTCCTGGTTTGATGGTGGAAAGCACAACTGGAATTGTGAAACCTGACCTTGGTAAAGGCAAGTTTTCCTCTGGACACCATTCTTCTAGTGGCATAGCAGAAAGCCCGCTGCACAGCCACTGGCGTCGCTGTAAGCGCTGTAAGTAACGCTCCGTCGTAGTCTCTTTACCAAGCGAGCAGGAGGCAGCCCCGCCCCCTCACTGTCGGAGCCTTTCCCGTGCGGAGAAAGCAGCAGGCAAGAGACCCTGCCTGCTGCTTTCTCCGCAGGGGACTGGCTCCAACAGTGAGGGGGCGGGCCTGCCTCCTGCTCGCTCGGTAAAGAGACTACGACGGAGCGTTACTCCCCCACCCCTACTGAAGCGACGCCACTGTGCACAGCTCTTGTGGATCGTGCAGTTGTTCTCCTTGGTTGTAGGCATGTCAGAGGAACCAGTTCTGGCAGAAACCTTGGCATGAGTGGACTGTGGAAGTTGGGTGCATTGCATGAGCACATTTGAGTCCCCATGTAAATTGTGGCCATAATAGCTTCAGTGGCCTTGGAGACGTCAGAGATGGGTACATGTGGTTTTATGTGGAGACATAGTAAATATGGCGATGTCGGAGATGGTTAAAACACACATGTGCAGAGAACTGCAGTTGAAGAGATTCTTTCCTAGGGAGGCCAACAGTGTGATAAATCCTCAAATTACTCCCACTGGGCAGGTATAGGATTGCTACAAAATCTGTTATACTGGCAGAACAAAACTGGTTTGTTATGTTGGTGTAGTCTGTCGTGGATTTACATCACTGTAATGTAACTGTTGTGCCAGTGTTATACCACTAACCCAAGGAGGGTGTATACACGTGTTGGTTGTATGGCTTGGAAGGAGAGGAGCTTAATTAGAATCCTACATTTGCTCAGAGGTGAGACCCAGAACCAATGTTAGTGTAGCTTTACTCTAACAAAAAAGATAGTGTGAGTTAAAATAGCCTTATTGGAATCAATAGGAAATCCAAGACAACTGTCCCCATCTCAGTAGCGGAGTCAGCGATGGGGCGGTGGGACCCCGTGCAGCAGGCAGGGGGAAGTGTGCCATGTCATTGTTTGAAAAATGGCCGTGTGGCTTCCATGATTGGCCCACCCAGGCTCCTAGGAGCTCTATTCTGGAGAAAAAACACGGGGGGGGGGGATTTCTTGCTGCGACGCGGCGGGGCAAGGACTGTGCCGGTACGTGCGGCAGTGGGTGGGTGCTAGAGAGGCTAGCTGCGCCTCTGCTCCATCTCCATCAGCCACATTGGAAAACAGGTTTCTGACTGAGTAGCCCATTATAGCAAAACACAAGGCATATATAAGCTTCATCAAAGAAATACAACTCATATAATATCAAGACACACAACATAGGTATCACTGCATTTTCTGAAATGGGTGCCCCTGGCACAAGAAGGAAACATTCCGTTGACTTTGCCTCCAATATGATTGTGGACTTCCTGATGTTATCAGAGATGCATATGAAGAGCACATGTTGCAGTGGCTCCTATGCAGCTAGGTAATGTCAGAAGGGTGCTTGAGGATGAAAGTGAGAACAACACAACATACACATTTTTGTATGGCTCCACATATAAGGTCAGCACATACTGCTTTCTCTTTGGGGTGATATTCCACGCTTCAGTTTCGATAGGTTAGCAGACAAGGATATAAAGATGAAATAAATGATTCAGGAATGGGAATGGGATTTCTTCAACAGTCACAAGTCTTCATATTTTGTTTTAAAAGATCGAGGGGAGGGTGGGGAGTCTGCTTTTGATGTGTAAGAATTTTAACCACAAAAAGAGAATGTTGCTGCCATTTCTGATGTGTTTTTCTTGCTTACATTATTTTGAATGCAGAAGATTTGTGTATTAAAAACAGCTTGAGAGTTCAGAGGACTTATATCTGTTTCTTCTGGGTTTCCTGTGAAATTTCTTTCAAGCTACACAGACCTCGCCCCTTCTGCAGGGGGCCAAATATTGTGACATGCCTAACACATGCATTTTATGGTAATGTTGTCTTTTGAATGCTCAACATTTCAAAGCGATATTATCCTAAAAGCTATTGTTTTTCCATCTATCGGTGCAGAATGCATTTCTTAAGCAATCAGAATGCATTCAGTGGAGAGACATCAAATCCAAAATCACTTAAGAACAACTGTATGTATTTTATTGTGGTCTAATTGAGTTTTTACAAACCATTATCATATTTCCCCCCCCCCCCAAATGACTGGCTTTCTTTACCCAATGTCTCCTCAGCACGGGGATGAGAAAATGTTGGGCCTCATGGATTATGAATTGAATGATCAATAATATTGGAACTTTTTGTCCAATACGGATTATTTAAACTTTTTTCTTTATTTATTCAGTGGCAATTTAGGACCCAGTGGAATATACAGTGCATAACGTATTACCTCATTTTACATTTAACTCTGTCCCAGGATGTCACATTGTGGGGGCAGCAAAGTCTCTTTCCTCTTATACTAGGTGGGCTGGTTCTTGCCTGGGATATTTTAGAGGCATTGGAGCAACACAGCCCATTGGGGCAGAACCATGGTAGCCTTTGCTTTCCTCCTCTTTCAGTGATAGTGCAGGGAATCATCACATGGCAACACACCCACACACAAAGGTGGCACAAAACAAATGGTAAAGCCAAGATGATGTACACTGTAGTGGTTCGGGAGTTGGACTTAGACCTGGAAAACCCAGGTTCAAATCCCCGCTCAGCCATGAAGCTTCCTGGGTGCAAAGGCGTCGCTCCGGTAGGGGCGGGGCCGTACGTTTCGCTCGTCCTAGTCCTGTTTACAAAGCGAGCAGGAGGCGGCCCCGCCTTCTCACTGTCGGAGCCATTCCCCTGCGGAGAAAGCAGCAGGCAGGGTCTCTTGCCTGCTGCTTTCTCCGCAGGGGAATGGCTCCGACAGTGAGGGGGCGGGGCCGCCTCCTGCTCGCTCGGTAAACGGGACTAGGACGAGCAAAACTTACGGCCCCGCCCCTACCGGAGCGACGCCTTTGCCTGGGTGACCTTGAGCCAGACTATCTCTCAGCCTAGCCTGTCTCACAGGGTGGTTGTGAGGAAAGGAACTATGTACACCACCCTGAGCTCCTTGGAGGAAGGGCGGTATAAAAATGTGAAAAATAAATAATAAAGAAAAAAATCCAGCCTTCTCTTGTCCAGGGCAGTTTAAAGGCTCCGAGTTTCTTCATTCTGAGGGATTAAACCAGATGTCCTTCATTCAGGGACTGCAGACAAATTCCTTTGTACTTTGCCATGACTACTTCTCTGAAATGGTTAGCAGAGGCTTCGGACAACCACATCTTCCTTGCCCTGATCTGGGAAACTGCTGCAATTGTGAAGTTCTGGTTGAAGTGTGATGCTCAAATTACAGAGGAGTCCAAGGTGGGTCCGACTCCCTTATGTTTTGTGCCTTTCCACTTAGGATATAGGGGGAGTCGTCATGATTCTGCTAGATTGGGGGCATCAGAGTGGATTTTATGGGTTTCATTAATAAGGGCTCCCCTGCTTCTCCTAGCCCTCCATAATTTGAGCACTGGTTAGGTGAGGGAAAACTCAAGTGTGCTTCCTTCAGGTTCATATTGGGGGATGGCTGGGACTGATATCTCTGCCTCTGATGTTTGCAGGGAGTCTGCTGCCAGTGCTGCTGCTTCTCTGACCCTGCTAAGCTATGAAAGGCATTGGGAAGAACTGAATGCCTCCTCTGGGTGTTTCTGACTTTTCCATGTCACCCTGATCTGTACAGGTAGAAGCAGCAAGTGGGGCTGTTTCACCTCATAGGGCCAGACTGGCAGATCAGAGGGTTTGTGCCGTGCTTTCAGGCTCAATGCTGCATCTCAGTTGGGTGAGTGTTGGGGCGGCAAGGCAGGATTGGGACTGCCCTGCTACACACTTATCTTGGGTATGCTCAAGAGAAAATGATATATTCTGGGATCATTAGTGTGCATGGGGTGGGTGGATTTTGACTTGGACAAAGCCAGAACTCCAACTTGAATGTGCACAACAATGACAACTGTAACAGGAGCTTCTAACAGATTTTACCCAAATTCGAACTGCTTTGACCTTTTTTATGTACTCATATAAAAAAAAAAATTGTGGGCTAGAATTTTAGCTGAAATTGGTTTTCAGACATATTACAAAACTGTCAATTGAAATAGAGTGGAAAAAGGGTAATTTTTAATGTCTGTATAACTGAAAAATTGTTGAACTAATTTTGGTCTCACTCTTTTTTTTTAAAAAAAAATTACCTTTGGGATGAGATCACGTACTGACAATTTTAGCACAGAGGATTTTTTAATTATGAGCAAATGAAAAAATGAGAGGAACAATGGAAGTTGAAACTCAGCTTTAATTATAGCACTTGACAACTACTATAATACAAAGATCAGCGTTAAAAGTACACTTAGAGTAAAGACAGACGTAATATTTTAAGTGTGGTTGAAATGACTTGAGCACATATTCAGTGCAGTTTAAGGCATACGTTTTCAGGGCAGCGAAAGCGTATTCAAGAACATCTCCATCCCAGACGTTATGCCTTCTTTGCCCGTAAATCTAAGGTGCAAATCTAAGGTGCAAATCTAAGGAAAAAGGTAACTGGCAAATTACCAACCTTAAAGCATGTGAATACATTTTACTAGCCATACAGTGTGACTTCTCCCTGAGCTCCTGGCAGTAACTTACCTTTTCAACTTCAACCACTACAACACAAAGAAACACTGTTGGCAGACATGTTCCAGGTCGCAGAGCAAGATTACATGATCAATAATCTTGAAAGCAAACTTCAGGACCTGAAATACAATTGTAGACATTGACATGACAGAAGGATGCCACTCAATATTCAATTGCTGCAAGAGCTGTATGCTGAGATGACATTAAAAAACAGGCTGGAAGTCATTGAACAACTTCTGTGCCTCTGTATGGTTAATTTAATATTATTCTTGCTTCGGGGTCATTAGCTTGTGTTTCCAAGTGTTGTGCCAGTACTTGATTTGATGCCTATTGCTTATGCTGCTATGCTTTGGTAAAGCCTGCTGCACTATTAGGAATGATATACTTTGGATGAGATATTACACTTGGAAATGACATCCCTGAAATAATGTCCGTCATTTTCATCTTGGGCGTTTGAACAAATCTTTCAGAAGTTTGGCATATGTGTTAGATGTAACATGCTAGGCTGGGAAAAACGTAAGGTAGCAAGTCTCCCCAATCCTATAGGTGTCTTATTTGACTTATGAAGAATTATCTGAAAGAAGAAATGACTTGAAGGGAACCTCTTATGCTAAGTTCTGAGTCCTTTTGTGTCAGCCAGTGTGATCCCATTGAGTGTTGGCACCATATTGATTGCATCAAACATCTAATACATGTTAGGGGTCAATAAGATATACGAATTGTTTTATCTAGGACGATGAAGAATTTCAGTAATGGGGAACTTTGGGAATGAATGGTTTAGAAATCCCTGCACTGTCCAATTTCTCCTCAGATGTTGCCTCAGCTCATAATGGTTCAGCAGCAGTCTTCTCAGCAGCCAGTTCTCCTCCCCCCAAACTTTCACCCAGGGCCAGTACCAGGTTGTTAGAGGCCCTGAGGAAGAACCTGGCACTGGGCTTGTATCTACTAAGGTTACCAGCAGCAGACAATGGTGATAGGCAGCCACTTCCCCCACCATCCTCATTGGTGAATGGCGGGAATCTTCAGAGTTGGAGGCTACTCCCTCGCACTCTTGGAAAGGAGCTGCTTCTGCATCCCACCCCCATTTGCTGATGAGGATGAAGGATGGGAAGAAGAGGAGCTGTCATTATCACTGGTCACTCCCTCCAAGAATCTCATGCAGCAGCAGCAGCTCCCTCCATCCTTTACACTGGCCAATGGGAGCAGCATCCCCTCGAGGCCCCGCAATGATGCAGGAGTGTCTGAAGGGTGTTCCCATCTGTAGGTAGGGTGCCAGGTGCAACAGTGACACAAGCCTGTCAGCGAGCATGTGACACTGGTGCCACCAGTATGGGGGTGGTGGTCAGGGGCTGGAACCCTCTGATGGGCATGGTCCTCAGCAGTGCCCCACCTGGAAGGACCCTGACACTGCCTCTGCTTTCATTAACTTACCAAGTTAACGAGGGGGGTGCAGGGTGGGGGTGGGGGTGGGGTGCGGAAAGAGGGACAACAACAGCCTAGTCTAAAGCTGAAGTCTGTTTCTAAATTGTTCCTGCATTCTAAACTGTTCCTACTAACAGGGATTCTGGATAGTGTTTTTTTTTTTTAATTCCTCCTGACTCAACAACCTGGAAGAATCTACTGTTCTCAGTTACCTGTTTTTAAGTCTTCACTCTGCAGTGAAAACTTACGAGCCTACCAGGATGATTTTTATTTTTATTTTTATTTTTTAAAAAACTACAATCACCAGGGTTCCTGTTGACAATGGAGGGTTTGAAAATGCTCAGAAATGTTCATTGCACAAAGCTGGAAACTTAGGAACCTCAGTTTTAAGTTTTAGGAAAACCTAGGAACCTGAGGAACCCTCTATGTTTGCCATCTTTCTCAGTGACGGCTACAGTGGACAAGCTTCCCTGGGCTGGGTCTTTCTCTTAAGAACACAAGGACATCTCTGCTGGATCAGGCCAAAGGCCCATCTAGTCCAGCTTCCTGTATCACACAGTGGCCCACCAGCTGCCTCTAGGAAGTCCACAAGCAGCACAGAAAGGCGTAGTTCCTCTCCCGCCACTGCTCTCCTGCAACTGGTATTCAGAGCCATACTGCCATGGAAACTGGGGGTAGCACATTGCCATCATGACTAAAAAGGTAAAGGTATAGTCCAGTCATGTCCAACTATAGGGTGTGGTATGAAGCCGGAGAGCCAGCGCTGTCCGAAGATGCTTCCGTGGTCCTGTGGCCGACATGACTCTCCTTACCGCAGCGCGTAGCGTGCGGCTGGACACGGAACGCTGTTACCTTTCCACAAGCGGTACCTATTTATCTACTCACATTAACATGCTTTCGAACTGCTAGGTTGGCAGGAACTGACTAGTAGTCATTAATAGACCTGTTCTTAATGAATGGTCCAGGGCCTTTTAAAACTACTAGCCTCCATCACATCTTGTGGCAATACATTCCACATGTTAATTATGCGCTGTGCGAAGAAGTACCTCCTTTTGTTTGGCCTACATTTTCCACCAATCCATTTCATTGGATGACCCCCCCTCGTTCTAGTATTATGAGAGAGGGAGAAAAACTTCTCTCAATCCATTATTATTCCTTTTCACACCTATTTGAGTCAGTTCTTCAGACTCCATCCCTGAGGTCAGTTTAGGCTGAGGAATCTGCCCCTATGTCTTCTGTGGTAAAGACAGATGTAAAGAATTCATTTAACTGCTCTGCAATCTTCATATCCTCTTTTTAAGTTTCCCTTTTGTTCCCTTGTTATCTAATGGTCCAATTGCCTCACTGGCAGGTTTCCTACTTCTGCATTCAAAGTGTTTAAATACTTATGTATTTAAAGAAGTTTTCGCTGTTTGCCTTGCTGTTTTTAGCCTTGCACTTCTCATATTCTTTTTTCCATGTCCCTTATTGTCAACGTACATTTCTTTTGCCAAAGTTTGTGTTCCTTGGGAAAAACCTACAAAAAGACTTGGAAATGCTCAACTCCTTCTGAACCGAGATGGGCAGATTTCCACCCCTTGCTAGTTTCACCTTTATGTAACTAAGTACTACTAGGTACACAGATACACAAAGTAATACTGTAAACGTCTCATGTAACTGAGAATGCAATTGGGAGGAGTACAACCCTGGCTGGAGAGAGAAAGCATGCATTGCAGTAAGGCCAACTGTTCAAAAGGGCATTTCTATTACAAAGCTCTGTTTCAAATTGTGTACTGTCTAACTTGGCTATAAGAATTCACTCTGGACTCAGACTTGCCATACCAGTTCTCAACCTGGAAATGGCAAGGTTTTTTATGAATTAAAAACCATGCTGGCTGTTGTGAAATCAGTGCTTGCATTTTTGTTCTTGCCTGCTCGCATTTCACACTGATACTGCAAGGAGGTCAGCCAAAAAGGCAAATTACTGCTATCATATAGAACTCCTAACAGGCTGGATTTGTGTGCTTGGGACCCCAGGACCATAATGGGTACGCACTCCCAGTTTTGATGTGGGCCTTATGTTTTTGGCGCGACGCTTTTAATGCTTTGCCTGGACATCAGTACCACTCCTTTAGCTACACAACATCTCCAGTGTGTGATGTATATAAATCCTGTTAGGATGCTTGGACCATAAGATCAGCTTTGTCCACAAATCAGGTAGAATAGACAGACATTTGGGATGAGGCAAAGCATGTGAGAGATGGGATATTTTACTTAACTGTCTGAATTACTAAGCTTTTATGAATTTAACTCAGATCCTCAGAGGTATTTTAACATAGTATTTTTGGTTTGTTTAGTAACAACAGCCATCTGAAATTGTAGTGGCACATAGCCAGAGGGAAGAGAGGTGTTAATGAGACTCTCTATAAATGGAATGAGCTCAGGAATGACAGTTTTCCGTAGTACTTTTGGCATAGGATCGAAGAGCCAGGCGGTGGCACAGAGCTGACCGATCACCTTAGATAATGATAAAAAAGCAGTGACAGGGGTGAAAGATTCAAGGTCCATTGAAGAATCACACAGGGAGAGGGAGGGAGGAAGGAAGGGCTGATCATGATACTTGAGATGCATTGGTGATCCCTCGTCACTTCAGTTTTGCTGGTGAAATATGAGAGGTACTGATCAGGGGAAAGTGGTGCGTTATCAATATCAGATGTTGAAATGAGTGGACTTATTAACCTATCTACCATTTGGAATGCGTATTTATGGGTTCCCTGACTAGAATCAATCAGATCTAAAATTCATTCTTGGTCTTCAGCAGAGATGTACACTTAACCTTTACGTTTCAGGGCCAGTGGGTGGAAATTGACCTCGAAAAGTATCCCAAAGGTGCCGGGTCCAATGAGAAAGCTATTTGAGTCCTTCTTAAATTATTATTAGTCTGTAGAGGATAAATATTTGCATCACAGGTCCTAATTCTGGCTATGCCAGAGTCTGGGGTGTAGGTAAGATAATTGCTGTATTGGGAGCCATTCAAGCTCTTCAAAGAGAAATAAATTGGAAGGGCTGAACGGTTTGCTACATAGCACATTGCAGAGGCAGACACGTGATAGATACCTGGCTATGGAAGTGAGAAATGGAATGTGATAAGGATGAATCCAGCAGCTTCCATTTTTATGTAGGCTTCCACTGAGGTTATGGGCACTAGGAAACATCACAGCATTTGCAGGCAAGTTACTAATAAAATTTAGCATTTGTATAGTATACAAAGTGCATCTCACGAATCCTTAACAATTCTTGAATATTACCTTGACAACAACCCTGTAAGGTAAGTGAGCATTATTAGCCCCATATTGCAGCTGAGAGGCTGAGGCTTCTCAAAAGCCACCTGGTGAGTTAGTGACAGAAGCAAGATGTGAAACAGAGAAGGCCGCAATCCTATTACTCTTTCCTGGGAGCAAGTCTCATTGAGGCTTACTTCTGAGTAGACATGCCTAAGATTGCACTGCTAGCCACTAATGTTACATCAGGTCCTGGAGCTACTTGTTTGTTTCGCAGGTATTTAAAAGATGCTGCACAACTAGTGTTTTGTGACCCCAGGTTGTAGCATTTGAGGCTCTTGTTTGTCTACAGTCCTTCAGATTTTTAGTCCTGGTAATACTGTTTTTCTCTCTATACCAGGGATGGCCAACCTTCCACCATGAGGGCCTCTGCGTTCTTAAGAGTTGTGCAGAAGACAGAATCTTGGCAGCTGCAATTGCTGATGGTGCTGCTAAAGCAGCTGCACCTGCTGAAATGCCCTCCCCTATGCAACCATTTAACTGGCCAGGAGCATTCATGTTGAAAGGTTGGCCACCCCTTCTCTATACAATTCAGGGCCTCACTGCATTACTCTGTGGGGACTGGCTTGGCCTCTGCTTCCCAGCCCCAGCTGCCAGGAACAGGTCACAGCAGGCTTTCTTACTCAAACACTCACTGCCCTAGTTGGTAGCAGCACTCCTGCTACTGGTGTTCCACTTGCTATGATAAGAACATAAGATCATAAGAAGAGCCCTGCTGGATCAGGCCAAAGGCCCATCTAGTCCAGCTTCCTGTGTCACACAGTGGCCCCACCAGATGCTTCAGAGGGCACACAAGACAACAAGATACCTATGTCCAGTCGCCACTCCCTTGCACCTGGCACAGAGAAAACCTACTCCTACAACCAGGAGGTTGCTTTTCCCCATCATGGCTTGTAACCTGTGATGGCCTTTTCCTCCATAAATCTGTCCAATCCCCTTTTAAAGGCATCCAGGCCAGGTGCCATCACCACATCCTGTGGCAAGGAGTTCCACAGATGAATTACACACTGGGTAAAGAAATATTTTCTTTTGTCCGTTCTAACTCTCCCTCCACTCAATTTTAGTGCATGTCCCCTGGTTCTGGTGTTGTGCGAGAGGGAGAAGAATTTCCCTCTATCCACTCTCTCCATCCCAATCATAATTTTATACATCTCAATCATGTCCCCCCTCAGGCGCCTTTTTTCTAGACTGAAAAGCCCCAAACGCTGTAGCCTCATTTTGTTATCACTTTTCTTCCTCTCCTTCTGTCCTTTCAACCTTCCACTCAATGCATCTGCAGCACATCTCTGGCTTTCCCCGCTAGCTCCAGCTTCATTTCCAGGAGGATCTGCCTCCTCATCCATTCAGCTATGCTTCTCCTGCAGCATGAACTCAGCACCAGGGAATAAGTCAGGTCTGTGGAAGTCAGACCAGTTTTGGCTACATGGAAAACTAAATAGGTGCTGAATGTCTCAGAACTGAGCTTTGGACTCTGCACAAAAGGGAAGCCCTAGAAGGGTTAGGAAGTAGGCAGCTGTGTAAGAACCCAAGTACAATGGCCTGAGGCTGCCGAATTGAATCCAGAAAAGCTATTTTAGGAACTCTGTAGTTCAGTTTGGTAGATATGTGTTAACGGAAAGTGATAAACTGTAAAAGGCAATGACTGAGAATGGATCATGACAATGCTTAATTTCTAAAATGAAAGGTATCGGCACTGAAGCTTGTTAGTCATAGCCTATGACCTGGAATCCATAATTCCTTCCAACAGCAAACATGGAAACTTCTTGCCTACTAGTAGGGGCAGTGAACCGGGATCACCTAGAGACAGGTTAGGGGATTCTGCATACTCAAGGTACTCCTCAGGTATGCAGGAAAATATTACTCTGTTTTTGAAAAGTTGACAAAACAAAACAAACTATCCTGGCAAGGGCTGCACATGTGCAAAGGTCTGTTGTAGGGTGAGGATGTTAGAAACATTAAACACTCTGGCGGTGATGGTCAGGAGTAAAATTGTCCCCTGAAGGGGCTAATTTCCTCACCTCATTCAACAAATAATAATCTTTTAGTTCTCCGTATTTTGCCAGGAGCTCTGTCAACCAAACACAGCTAATGACTAACTGGTTTGCTATTCATTTGCGTGTCACCAGTGTATATTGTCCAAAGGAGATGCTACAACTCCCTGACTCACAGCGCAATCCTGATGCTGCCCCCAGCGCCGGAACGAGCGTTCCGGCGCCAGGAGACGTCGCAAACGTGCCGGAAAGCACGTTTGCGATGACTCGCGAGCAGGGAAGGCCGGCGCAGAGGGCAGCCTCCCTTGCTCCGGCGCCGTGACAACCCCACGGCCACTGGACCAGGTAAGTCAAGATCCGGTGGGCAGGGAGGTGGGGAGGGGGGCCATTGGCCCAGCTGGCCTGGGAGAAGGCGGGGGACGGCCTCGGCTGTATCCTGGTCCCCGCCAGGCGGCTGGGCCGTTACACAGCCTCCTAAATTGCTGGCGGAAATCAGAGGAGGCTGATTGGCCCGAGCGGTGTTTACACTCGGGGAAGGGGACGAGCGTCCCCTTCCCGGAGCAGACTTCCGCTCCGGTGGTAGCCTGGCCACCGGAGCACAGGATCCAGTGGGTGGCCTGGGCCGCTGGCCGGATCCTTAGGCAGGATTGCGCTGTCAATACCTGTCAGGTGACAGAAAAGGGCCAATAAGGTTTCATCGGGCTCTACTATAAAGCTTTGGCCTGACTCTTCCACCTGAACAACTTATCCCTTGAGTACTGAACTACTACCAGGCTGCTGAGGCCTGCTTGCTAGCCCACCTATCTGTCTGCTCAATGTTTACTTTGCTTTGCCACCCACAGAATGTGTAGCTGGTGGCAATCCGCCTTCCTCCTGCCCAACTCAAACACGGATGTGCTTTCAGATCACCAGTCCTGTCAACATTATTAATTCTTCCAGAGAGTTATGGCTTGAAATAAGAACATTCTCTTCAGTCACTGTCACCCCATGATACTGCAAATAGAATAGATCCAACAACTGACCATCCCTAAACTTAAATTTCAGTGTTTCAGTCTATGTCATGAAAAGCACATCAATATTGGGTAATCACTTGTGATATGTCCAAATTTTGGATATTTTCACTGCAGAATAAATGGCTCCAAGAAGAAAATTGCACATGCGTTTGACTGAAATGACAGTCTTCTGGGATTTGCTACAGAAATTATAGGTTCTGTTGCAATTTACATGTTAACTTCCATAACCTCGTGGTAGTTCAACCATTTGTAAAAGAACAGCGGGAGGTCTAGTGCGCTAATATTCAATGAATAATTTTGTTTCACATCAAGCGCAAGGTCCAGTTTAATGTTTTATTACATTAAAATGACACTGGTTGACATACGCCTCTTAATTAAATCAGCTTGTCATAACAGGGACAGATAAGTGTGGTAGTGATTGGCATTAAACATTTTGAAATCATCTATGCAAAAGATGTGTTTTCTGGGTAAAGCCCGTGGCACTAGTTTGGAGCTGCCGTAATTTGCTGCTTGCATAGTATGTTTGTATATGTTTATAGAGCATTCCTTGGCCATTATTCAGAGGTAAGAATCTGAGAACAATGTTGGCTATATACAGCTCCCGATATGCAGAATGCTTCATGGAACTAGTATATAAACATCCCCCCAAGCGCTTAATATAACCTGTGGGTACAATTTAAATGGACAATATTCATTAGAACATTTCTTAACTTGGCGGATTCCAGCTCAACTAAGTCCAAAGTTCACAGACTACAAACATGCAATGGAGTACGCTGAAATCAATGAGACTTAGAAGTGATTGATTTGGGCTAGATTGTGCCCTTTGTCTGTTTTCCTATTTGTGTTGACAACAGTGCTGATGCCAGCCTGTTGTGGGCCCTGCAACCAATTCTTCAATAGGTCCCCCCTGGTGCCCTGCTTACCCCTTGATGGTGCGTTAGGTCATGCCACTGCTACCACAAGTAGTGATGTTTCAGCAAGTTGGCCTGGCGAGCTAAGCCCTCAGATGGGTGTGGGCCCTCCGCCAATGACCAACCTGGTCAACCCCCAATGCTACCCATGATTGATAAGATTAGCATTTGTACTATTACAGTAACGGCTATCAGGGGTGAAAGAAAAAGAAGCATCATAAGAATAACCCATCCTGAAAAATGAAACCTGTGTATTGTACAGTGTTTTGCTTCTGAGATCAATTCATTGTCTTGGTATCAAAATCCTAAATGATCTGGAACAAAGTTGCGGCCCAATCCTACATGTGCATTATGCCAGCGGAATGAGGGTTCCGTTGGCATAACATGCTTTGTGGCTGGTGCAAACATGACACTGCCAGAGTGCACGGCCTGGCCGCCACTGCAAGTGGAAGCAGCTGGGTCAGTGAGAAGACAGACTGAGGATGTCCACCTTTGCAGGTAAAGGTGCACAAGGGTCAGGAGGGGAGGGCATGGAAAGTGGAGGGGTGCTGGGAACGGGAAGGAGATGGGGTGGGGAGGGCAGATCGGGCCCAGAAGTGGGTGGGTTTGGTGGCAGCAGTGCCTGTGAATCCTAACCCCCCTTCTTGGGCCTGATCCACCTTTATGCGTCAATGTGGACTTGCACCAATGATATTGCTGGTGCAGGTCCAAGTTGATCTATGGCAGTAACTGGGGCTTATCCCAGGGCAAAGGAGCAATTGTTCCCTTACCCTGAGGAGGCCTCAACATGCCAAAACTCCCCTGCAGGATTCAGTTTGCCCTGCTGCATTGCTGAGCAGGGGGTAAGATAGGTTTGGGCTGCCCGAGGACTACATTCTCTTATATCAGCCTGACTGCCCCAAGATCAGCATCGGATGTGCTTTTCGCTGACCCACCTTTGATGGAATCTGGTTGGTAGGCACAAGACACAGGGCCTTTTCTGTGGTGACCCCATTGTGGCTGAACTCCCTTCTTAGAGAGATCTATAGCGCTCATACCTACAGACCAATAGCTTCCCACACTAGTTTTTTTAGGAAAAAACTAAAAACATTTTCATTTGGCAAGGTCTTCCCAACTCTGTGACTGTTTTAGCTGATGCTTTTTATCCTGTTTTATACAGGTATACGCTGCAGTTTTAGTGATTTGGGGTATTGTTTTAATATATGTTTATTATTACTGTGTTTTCTTTGTAAACCATTTTAATCTTTTAAATCTTGTCTAAATCTTGAGCAAATGAATCAGTACATACTGTATCTTGGACCAGGTGATCCTCAATTTGCTTCTAGAGATTCCTCAACTCAGCAATTGTCAAATATGTCAGGATTGTAACCAGGGTTATAGAAGAGCTACAGTATATGAACCTCTGTTATCATCCCAAACCCAAGTTTCCATCACAAGAGAACTACATTTTATATGGAACCGAAAAGTATGTAAATCCTTTCTGTAAAAAAAGGCCATGCAAGGGACAATAAACACAGACTCATTGCAGAACGGTTTGATTTGAATGAAAGCAAGAGGAAACCATTCTACATCTATGACAGGAAGATGAACTCTTATTTGCACAGTCCTCTGTTCAGAGTAAAATAACCAAAATACTTTCCTCTCCTTTCTGGTTAACATTTTCCTTCCCTGGACTCACTGTGTTGTTTTTGCCGAAGTCTCTGCTTTTCAGCATATTCTTCAGCCACCCAAATTCTGGGCCTTCTTGGGGTTAGCAGCACCATAACCTAGAGCCCCCTTCCCACCAACCACAGATTCTTTTCTGCTGATGGCATTCATCCTCTCTTGTTCCTAGGCCCAGCCTGCATCTTTTACTCATTTACTTGTTTCTTCCTCAACTCCCTATCTGTCTTTTTTCTATGGCCTTTGTCCTCTCTACATTTCCGTTCTCTTACTCTCCTGTTTCTGCACACAAGCCTATCTCTTTGCCTTCACTGATCCTCTGAGCATGGCATCACAGCAGTTTAATCAGTGCACCCATTGAGCAGTGGTGTTAACAGACAGGAACGGTCCAGGCAGTATTAAGTCTGGTTTATGAATGTATGCATGTGTATATAAAGTTGGGCTCATCTCCTTGACCTCCTATTTCCCCTAAATTGCATTTTCCAGTGGCTCCAACCATCTGGAACATATAGCTGTTACTTCCACAACACACAGAATGCTGAAATGTGGTACACATGTAGCCCCCCACACACACACACGTTGATCATCATTAGAAACATTTTTACTCTTCTCTCTTGAATCACAGCATGCAACAACATCCAGCTCTTTAACCAAGATAAATGAGCAGTTCTACGTTGTTGCAACTTCGGTTTCGGTAGGAGGAAATTTGCAGTGGCACATACATGACAGTCATCGCAAGTTTTATTGGCGACCACACCAAAAGTACACTGCAAAGATTGGTTTCACA
The DNA here is from genome assembly GCA_026170595.1 of Plestiodon gilberti rubricaudatus. Classification (NCBI taxonomy): domain Eukaryota; kingdom Metazoa; phylum Chordata; class Lepidosauria; order Squamata; family Scincidae; genus Plestiodon; species Plestiodon gilberti. The sequence continues at coordinate 68,058,068 of JANXHW010000003.1, read as the reverse complement.
TATAAATGGCCCAGAATTTTGTGTCATGCCTGTTCAGTAACCACAAACCTATCTTCTGCATCTGATTTTACCATGTGCTTTATTTTGTGTGGTTTGCAAAAAGACTGATCTAGGCTAGTTTCAGCCACATGAAAGTACTCTTGGGGTTCAAAAAGAACCAGTGAAAATCTGACACAGAGTTCACTTGATATATTGCTAAATGCCCTGTTATATGGAAGTTGCTAGGAAGGATGTGTCAATCAGACCATTTTTATGGGCCACTAGAGTAAGTAATAATTTGATCATGGACCGAGAGAGTTCTAATTTTAGACAAAATACATGAACAGTGTGGATGTGGGTCTGTGGAAGACCCAAAATGGGAAGTGATGTCTCCTGAGTGGGGTGCCCATAGCTTCATCATGTCCTGGAACATAAATGGAGTATAACAATCTAGAAATGAAAATGATATAAGTTTAAAACGTAGTGGGATAAACTGATACCTACAGCTAGCCTCCTTTGAATTTTGCAAGATCCTGCCAAATTTAAGCACTTTAAAATTCCATTTATTTCAGTGGCAAACTGGTGGGATTATGCCATAATTGTTTTTATTATATTTTTGGACTGTAGCAATTATTATTATTTTAAAGGGAAACTGCCCCCCCCCAACTTAAGTTGATATCCTCTTCATCTGGAGGTAAAAATCTCTCCTAGCAAAGGACACTGTCGCAAATGCCTGTTTGCAGACAATTTTAGGCTGGCAGATTCTCTGAGAATCAGACCTCTCTGACAGCACAATCCTAGGCATGTCTACTCAAAAGTAAGTCCCATTGTGTTCAGTGGAGGTTACTTCCAGGAAAGTGTGTATAATCTGCATAATAGTTAAGATGCTACTATTTTATATAGTGAAAGTCAATCCAGCCAGACCAAACAAGCCCTTGGTCTACCCCAATACAGCTACCCTTGCTCTTTTCCCATAGTTGTTACCATATCCCCAGCTGCACCATTTCATTACTGTAACAATTAATTTTTACCAACTATTTGGCAGAGTTAAGCAATGGGGAGAAACAGAAGGAAAGTGGGGAGGGTTTTGATGATCAGCATCTTTGAAAAGAATTGTTGAACCTAGCGGGAGAAATGAGGACTTGGGGGTAATCCATGTGCTGAAATATTTTTGCTTCTTTTTCTAGAAAATGTGCAATTTGGTCAGGCAGAAAAAATTGAACAGAGCCTTCCAAGCAATAAATCACTGGATTGCTGGTGACATTCATACAATGCGGATATAGTGTTAACTGTATGAGTCAGACAGCCCTTACTGCACTCAGTCTGTTCCTAGGAGGTGACCTTGCCATGGTGTAGTAATCAATCATTCTGGCACAGGACACACTGTTTTTGTTTAATATTACACTATTGGAATATATAGTAAACAAAGTGCAAAGGAAATTTTGAAAGCGAGCACTCTATAAGACACACTGGAATATTTAGCTGCCTTCGGAGTGCCACCACGTACTTTGTGCTGCATGGGAGCTTGCCTTCAGTTTACTAACTTTGGAACAAAAGCATATGCAGCTGTGCTAATCCTAGTTAACTGGCTGTGCAATGCAAGAGGAGACATGTAGTGGGACTGGGAAGTTAGAAAGAGATTTACTACAATCGATGCTGCTGCCTAGTACGGTATTTCTTCGTTTGGCAGCTCGAAACTAGTTCTTCCCAAACAAATGCTGAAAATATCTGTGCATCAAAGGCCATAAAGAATCAAGCAAACAAATCTTAATTATCCAGTAAATGTTGGTTGCGTACCAAGAAAGTTATAAATTGCCTGTAAATATCACTTATGATTAAGAGAAAGGTTATTTGGGATTTCAGCCATACGTTTTACGTACCTCCGGCAAGTTAATTCATGGTGGTTGATATCAATGAATAGGTCAGAGTAGGAGGAGAGTAGGTGCTTTAAAATGAATGTAGAGCAGGTAAAATATTTGAAGTTGGGTGCTTTTCTCCACTTGTATTACAATAGCACTTGAAGAAAATGTTCTGTTAAATTTTTAAAAGCCATTTTCTTGCGTGTAATGAGGATCGACGGTGTAGCATCTGTAAGAGCGTGTGCCAAATGCATTACTAATATGTAGTTTGTGCTTGGATAAAGAATAATGGAGGATCTGTGTGTCTAAGGTGGTATGTATAATCTACATTTGTGTGGATTAGTTATTCAACCACCTCTTGTACAATTCTAATACTGAGAGAACAACTAAAATGACAGATTTCAAGTACTCCCCCACCCTCCCCCATCCTCTTCCAAAAGCAATTTAAAGGGTGGGATGCTGATTTCAATCCCCATTAAATATTGAGACAGCTAAAGAGTGAACTTTCTAAAAGACAGTGAAAATTCTCTCATAAAATCGTGCTGGAAATCCTGCTGCTATTGGAACCCTGGAAGTGTCAAAGCAGAGCTCAGGTGCAAGCCTGTATTGTGCTCCATGACTAGTCACACTTGCTCCGCTCTGGGCTTGTGTGGCGAGGGGCACCCCACTGATATTTTTTAACCTTTGGTGAGGAGGACAGCCTGGCACATCTTTACAACAAGGACACATGTATTGTGGTTCCCCCAGTTTTCTCTTCCTTCCATGGCACCCCTTCCTACCCTAGCTGGGTCTGCAGGGGAAAAAGTCAGAAGGCAGCATCAGCCACACTCCTGCCACCATCCTCTTCCTTTGTACACTGCTTCTGGCCAACCTGAGCATGAGGACAAACTCCCAGTCTTACAGCCAATCCTACGCAAGTTGTGGCGGCTAGCCACTGCATCCTGCACAAGAGGTGGGCCGTGCCAGCACAGCCCCGGCTCACCTTGTGGGAAGGGGACGTTCGTCCTCTTCCCCCGATGTAAGCACTGGAGGCCCCAATGGGTCTCCTCAGATGCGTGCCTGCTCTTTAGCTGGCGCACAACTGGGGAGGCCATGTAAGGCTGGAAGGGGCTTGGGATATCAGGGGCTTGGAAGGGGCTTGGGATATCAGCGCCAATATCCCTGCCACCTCCCAGCCAGGCCAGCCAATGCCCCCCTCCCCTGCCACCCCGGCCTGCCCTCCCCACGCCCTCCTGCCAACTGGCCTAGGACTTACCTGGGTCATCCGGGGCAGGTCCTGGGCGACGGCAGTGTGAGCGGTGCCAGCCTCCGCGCCAGTGCCGCTTACACTAGTGGAGCCTCAAAAGTGCTTTATGGCACTTTTGCGACTCCTTAGGCTAGTGGAGCAAGAGCTCTGCCGGCCTAAAGTTAGGCAGAATCAGGCTGCCTGTGAGTACTGCAGGCATTGCAGTGGCTTGGGTTGAGAAAATAGTTAGTGGGAAGTGACTGGGACAGCCTGAGATGCCCCAGTAGTCCCCTCCTCATCCACAGGCTCAGATAACACATGAAAACTCGGGATACACGACAAGATTTTCTTGCCGGTTCCACTTATACTACTTACTCCTAATGAAATTGGGCGTTCTAGGAATTATTACTCTGGATTCACAAGAAAGACCGAAAACAGAGTTTGGCCACATGTTAGGGAAAAACACCAAATAAAATATTTCATAGCTAAGGCATTTAATTGTGCAATAAAGTACTTGGCTATAACATTTTTGCTTATCTGCCATCAATTTGAAATAACAGCCTGAAATTATTTTCCTGGAACAAACCACAGAGAAAGAGGTCAGTAAGGCTTTAAAATATTATATTGCACAGCTTTGAATATATTATTTTCAAATTTACTTAATCTAGTTACTTAATCTCAAGCATGTGGCAAAAAATGCAGTTAGGTGACTGGAGGCTCTGGTCTTCTTCACAGTTCTACCTCTGTCACTCGCTTTCTTCCTTTAGAATCTCTGGGTTATTTCTGAAGAAGAGGATTGTTTTGGCAGTTGGGTGAGCACACTCAAGAACATGCCTGATCCCCTCAGGGGGGCCTGAGAGATTTCGATGCCTGAGGCAGAAAATTCAAATGGTAGTTCTCTCAATGGTAAATATATATATATATAATCATACATTAAATAACTGACCATTTGCTGCTTTTTAAGGGCACCCAAATCCTGCTGCTCGAGGCATCCTCCTCCCTGGATCTCTGTTCCTCCACATTGCAAATGTCAAGGATCCTGGGTTATGGATGAGCTGCTTGCTCTGGACAGTATGAAGGTGGAATGAGAAGCCCTGTTTAACATATGTCATATATGATATGACTGTTGCAGACGCAGTTTAGCAAATACAGATTTTATTCATTCATGATCGTAAGAGCGTAAGAAATTTTGGATTATTTTGGATTATTTAATACATTTTAATTAATGCCTATGCCGCCTTTTCATATGACTACTCTCCAGCTTGTTCACAGCATATGTAAAACAATATAAAAAAGCAACTCCGTGAATCCATACACAGAAACACATCTCAAATGGCATTTAAGCTCACAGAAGCAGCCTTTCAAACTTGCAAAAAGGGCTCCTCCCTCTTGGTTATTCTAGGCCAAAGACACTATCAGAGGCATTCCTACGGTGGGGGCGGTAGGTACTTTAAGTTGCGCCCCGTCCTAGTTCCCATTTACAAGCCGGCATGAGGCGGCCCAGCCCCCTCGCCGTCGGAGCCATTCTGTGCAGAGAAGGCAACAGGCAGGGAGTCTCCTGCCCATTGCCTTCTCTGCACAGAATGGCTCCGATGGCGAGGGGGTGGGGGCGCCTCATGCCAGCTTGTAAACGGGGACTAGGAAGGGGAGCAATTTACAGTACTGCCCCCACCGTAGGAACACCTCTGGGCACTATGGAATACATAGATTATAGCACTATATGCATTGTGCAAGGATGCTTCCAGGCACTGGATTCTCCAGTAAGTGTTGTAACAGACTGGAAAGGGAGACCGCCTACTTCTATATAGTCCGGCTCATCTCCTTAGATCATCAGAGAAGGCCCTTTTGCGGGTGTCGTCACCCAGGGAGGTGCGAGGGGCGGCGGCCAGAAACAGGGCCTTCTCAGTAGTGGCACCAACCTTATGGAATTCCCTCCCCTCTGATTTACGAACTGCTCCCTCCTTGGACACTTTCCGGTGAGGCCTAAAAACCTTCTTGTTCCAAGAAGCCTTCTGAGCCCCTGCCTTTTTTAACATCTCACTGGTACAGGCGGGGGTGCTGCTGTTTTTATGCTCCTGTTTTTGACTGTCGCCATGATCTTTTTAATCAATTTTTAGATATTGTTTTTATTAATTTTCATTAATTGTGTTTTACTGTTTTAAAATGTGATATTTTTATATTGTATTTTTTGTATGAATTTTTTTCTGTTGTAAGCTGCCTTGGGTCCCTTCGGGGAGAAAGGCGGGATAAAAATACTGTAAATAAATAAAATAAAAATCCTATGGGTGTTTGTGCCTCTGAATCAGCACCATGATGCCACTCATCCACCATAGCATTTCTGATTCTCTTAGAAAGCCAACATATGGAACAGCCTAAGATAACAAGTTAGAGATTAGTGCTCAATTTTGTTTTAGTGATATGGGGTTATTGTAAATTTGAGTGACAAGAATTTTATGTACACATTTTACTAGTGGCAAAAATTGTTGTAGCTAAATACTAGAATCTGAAATGCAAAATCTGCTCATAAAAACTCACAAAATAAAGGATTATACAAATGCAGAAATGAACGTGTTATATCTTAATTGCAGAAAGTTCATTTGTTTCATTTTTGGATAATATTCATAGAGGCAGCATGCTTAAATCCATTTTCTCCTCAGCTTCGCAAAAACAGTATGTTTGCTATGAAAGTTGTTACTAATACATACGTCATTCAAAAAAAATGTATATGCAAAGAGAAGATGTAGATTTTAGGCAATACAGAAGTAATAATCGATAACACCACTGTACATTTTTTCCTGGTATACACCCCACCCTTCTGGTGATGTGTTAAAAGCATAAAAGCAGGGTCACAGTTGTGTCATGTTGCACATCTGTACCACTATGTTTTTGCGTAAAACGTGTAATAAAGGTTGACCCGGTAAAAGGGATTCTTCTGTTTTATGTTACTGTTTCATGACTTTCTTCGTGTTAGTTGCGTGGCTGTGAAATAATTTGTTTGCACATACAAGCACACAATGGTGTTGCTTTATAAAAACATCTTCATGTTTTTATACAACTGCGCACTAACGCTTGTTAGTTAAGCTTAGGCTTCACTACGGGAAAGCTTGTGTAAAACTGTGCTAGTCAGAATACAAAATCCAGCAAACATGTCAGAGGAGCAGTATATTGGCAGGTTAACCTAGATTCAGTGTACAAATAAGTGTAAAGCCCCTTATAGGTTCCTTCACGGAATCGCATTACATACCTATTCCAGTGCTTCAACCCACCGGGGAATGATCATTTTCGCTCCAGTACCATTACAGTGTACCACTTCCTATAACAATAATGGGTGTCAGGTACTGTTTGGACTAGACAAGATTAAGTTATCACCCCCCCTGCTGTGTGTTAATTTATTGCTTCAGACATTTTCATATCTGATCCATTTTCACCCACTCTGCTGCTTTCCCACAAAGTTCTCAGTTTCTGCCAGTCTCGGTATCATTTGAGCTGAGAATACCTGGCACCGTGAAATGGCTTTCTTCTCAGTGCGTGGCTCAGGTATGATCCTTAGAGAGAGCAGCTGTGCACTCCCCATAGAACAGGGGAATGCAATGCGGCACAAACATAGCAAAGCAATATGCTTAGGTGTGACACAAAAACCAAAATATTAGCTTTTTAGTAAACAAGAAAGGAAATTGTGATTCTATTTGAGATCCCAGTGCTAGACATCTTTAGGTAATAGTGTTATTTCTTGGAGGGAATACGGGGTCACAGTCACACAGCAGCGACATCAAAAACATTATTTTTTTTCCTCGTCCCCTGGTTTTGTTTAGTGATTATGTAGAACCTGCTGAAAAGGTGTTTATTTCTGTTTGTAAATTGAATGCACTGGGTGTTTCTTTCAGCTTTGCCCCAGGCTGTGTTGGGTATGCTGATGGAGTTGGAAGCAGATTCAGGCGCTCGAGGAGTGCACACGGAAAAGAGCTCAAGTAGAAAACAAAGCTGTATTTTTGTCATTTCATACCTCTCCAAAGTCCCACTACGTGAGGTGAAAAAGTGAATTTAATAGACAACGTTAAATGGGAGAGGTGATGTCAGAAGAAATGTGGAAAACGAAAGGAATAGTGTGTATAAGTCACTTTCTACAGCTGTCGCTCAGCGTGCCATTGCTTTGTCAACCTCCTTGGCTGTACAACATGGAATAAATTCTGAATTTTTTAACCATAGTGTTATTCTGCCCTTACCTATATATGTGTAAGTATTGGGTGATGGCTGTAGTTATTTTTTTTCCTTCCCCCAAAGTATCCTATAATGTGGAGAGATTGGGTTAATAATCCCTGCACTTTTTGTGAACACTGTGAAAAGGATTAAGATAACATATCCAGGTGACTGAATGTGCAATGGGGGGGGGGAGCGGGATTATTGTGAGAGGCCACACCCTGATTTATGCGTGTTCCATGAAGTCTGCATGGAGCCTACCGCTGCACAGCTGCCAATGTCTCTATGCTGACATTCAACTGAATGAACATAGTCCTCCACATGTGTGTGTATTTAATGTAGATGTGTTGCCTGAATAGGGCTTTTATTACTTCTGCATACATACAACTAGAAATGAAATGAACTACTTATACTGGTTCAGAGGTTGCTGTTTGCCTGCAGGGGTGTTGTTCCAATTCAAGAAGTGCTTTGTTCTCAGATGCATTTCATTTCATTCAGAATTCTTTCCTGCCCTAGAATAGGACTTCAGGTTGTGTTGCGATATATTCATATCTTTACTTAGCAATATGCTCAGGACAATGAGAGTTGCAAACGTAGGGACCAATACTATGGTTGCCCTGCACTGCCGGAACTTGCGGCCAGGCTGCTGCCGCAAATGGGCAATGGTGTGGCGCATGCAGCAGTGGCTCCAGAGGACTCTGTTGGTGCCGTTAAGTTGGTGGCAGAGGTGTGTTGTGGGTGGGGAGGGAAGGGGGAGTTTCCCGTTAAGTTGGTGGCAGAGGTGTGTTGTGGGTGGGGAGGGAAGGGGGAGTTTCAGGGAGGAACAGGAGGAGGGCAGGGGGAGTTTCAGGGCCAGGAGGGGGGGGTGGACATACTCCAGAAAAATGGCTGGCATGAGTCCAAGGAGACCCATAGGTGATCAAGCAGGTGATCAAGCAGCGATTTTACTTTTTTAAAAAAGTAAAACTATTTTACTTACTTCCTGCATGCTGTCTGATTGCCCCTCCCCCCACATAGCATGCAGCGCAACCTCCGTTGGTATGGCTGCATGCTATAACGTTGCAGGGATAGGTTTGGGCAAGTGAAGCTGAAATCCAAAGACACTGTGCTGGGGTGAAAGGGGGCAGTTGTTCTCCCCCTGCTAAATATAAGAGGAGCACCAATTGAAAAAGTGCCTCTTGCCCAATCCTATGCTGGCTTCCGCCTGCAGAATGAGCATGTGCGCTGTCACAAATGTGCCGTTCACTGGCGTCACTGCAGGGGAGGCAGAGCTCTAAGTTCCGCCATGATCCGACCCTCTGTTACACGGGTGAATGAAGCGGCCTCGCCTTCGGAGCCTTTCAGAGCAGCAAAAGCAATGCGCAGGGAGTCTCCTGTACGTTGTTTTCACCGCCTTGAATGGTTCCGAAGGCAAGGGGGTGGGGCCGCTTCGTTCACCCGTGTAATGGAGGGTCGGATCGCAGCGGAACTTAGAGCTCCGCCCCCCTGCAGTGACGCCAGTGGTGCCGTTAAGCATGTTGCAGCAGCACGGAGGCTTGTTGCGCTGGCGGTATGGCCTGCGCCAGCCTGCTGGCACCAGATCTCATCAGAGCCTCCACCGGAGCAGGTAGGCTCCCACCGGGCTGCAGGAGGAATGGGGAGGGGCATTCCAGGGCAGGAGGAGGGCAAGGAGAAGGGCGGATCAGGCCTCTGAGGGGGGCAGGCTTCGCAGAGGAGGCCTCCACCGAATCCTCTTTCATTGACTTGAAAGCCCGCTGCTGCCCAGATTTGCGCCAACCGTTTAGCTGGCGCACATCCGAGTAGCCCCATAGAGGCTGTTGGGGCTTGATACGGGGTTAGGGGACAAACATCCCCTTACCTCGAAGAGGCCTCCAGCAGCCTCCAGCCCCATGCTGGATAATGCGGAGTGTGCCTTGGCGCTGCTGCATCCCAGTGCGGGGCTTTGGTTAGGATTGCGCTGTTGGGCAACAAAGCTGGTTGGCTGTTGGGTGGGTTGATTTGGTAGGGCCATCCCATCAATTTTCCAGGAAAACCTTATGACACATTTGTAGCACTTTGCATGGCAGCACCAACTACCACTGTATTCTGTTCTATTCTAATCACTAGTATTCCCAGCCTGTGTTACATGTCATTTACATGTAGTTCAAATAGGTCTTCCTTTGTTTACATTCCCCAAACCTTACATCTGCTGCATTCTCAATAGACTTGTCCTGATCCAAGATATGTTTCTCTCAGTCTCAAATTCTGTAAACTGGAAATTCTTATTTTATTTGTTAATGGGTGGGAGTGTTCAGTTCTTTCATTGATTGCATTCTTGGCTCTATATTATTCCTCTTTCTTTCTTTCTTTCTTTCTTTCTTTCTTTCTTTCTTTCTTTCTTTCTTTCTTTCTTTCTTTCAGTGGAGAATCTTATGCATATGTAAAGAGAGATTATATACATCCCACAAATAAATTTTCCCATACAATTTTATTGAATTTCTAGTAAGTTGGCAGACTAAAGTGATTTTTAACACTTATCAATTGGATTTATGATTTTGGTGTCATCCACCCTGCTTCTGACATTAGCAAATGTTCAACATGAGGGAGTCATGCAATGATTTTTTTAACTACACTATAAAATACTTTTAGTCTCTTTTCTTTTTAAAATCCATAAATGGCTAATTTAATCATAGCCCCAGAGTAGATATTCTAGCTTTCTTGCTCTGCTAATTATTTGGCAGAATTTTGATGCTTTAAATCATGATGACATTTGGGTGACTAGTAAGTCATAAATTATAGGCTTATGGTCATCAAAGGCCAAATTGAGAGTCTTGGCTATATGACAGAGGAGGAGACTTTTTGTTCTTGGATGTTCCTTCTCCTGCTCAGATATATGTGGAGGAGGACAGGTATGGAGGGAAATGAAAACAGACCATCTGTCCTTTCCCCTCCATTCAAATGCGATGCTTCTGAGGTTTCCCTATTGGTCTGCTTACCATATTTTTTCGCACTATAAGACGCACTTTCCCCCCCCAAAAAACATAGGGGGAAAAAGCGTGCGTCCTATGGTGCGAAGCCTGGGCCTGGGGGTGTTTCGGGGAGGCCTGTGGGGGCTTCGGGGAGGCCTGCGCGAGTCCCCACAGGCCTCCCCGATCTTCAGTTCGGCCGAAAACAGCGATTTTCGGCCATTTAAAAAAATAAGTAAAAAACTTTTTTTCTGTATTTTATGCTCCATAGGATGCATGCGTCCTATGGACCGATGCGTCCTATGGAGCATAAAATATGGTACTTTTATGTGACAAGATCATGAATGGTACAATCAAATCACAGGAAGTTTAGCAAACAGCTGCAGTATGGGTTAAATCCACCGGCGTCACTACAGGGGGGGCGGAGCTCTAAGTGCTGCTGAAATCATAGCCTCCTTTACACAGACGAACAAAGCGGCCCCGCCCCCTCACCCTCTGAGCCTTTCAGGGAAGTGAAAGCAAGTGCAGGAGACTCTAGAAGTCTTAATGGTTAAGATTTAATGGTCTTAAATCTAGAAGTTTTAATGGTTACTGTGGAACTCAGAAATTAACCTGGATTACACTGTACCAATTGTAACACATTTACCTTCTTTAAGAAAAAAATCAAACCCCTATTCTCATACATTTTAGTTGAGATGTATATTCTGACTCAAACAAAATCAAACTAACATATGGAAATATTTTCCTGGATACCATACTAGATAGGTATCAGATACATTTATGTTGAATTCAATTTTAATAATGCAACTAAAAATGTGTCAAAGGATATAGAGAATGTTATTGTTCATTAATTGGAAAACATCTTTGGGGGGCAAATTCCAGGGGTGAAGGAGGGTGTTGCACCAAAACAACACAGTGTCTTATTATAACTTAAAGAATAAAATAGTTACTAACAGTCCAATCCTATCCTGTGCTGGTGCAGTGGGGCTGCATGGCCCATGCTGTATCCAGCGCTGGATAGCAGCAGGCTGGAGGTCTCCACTGGGTAAGGGGGCATTTGTCCCCTTACCCCAGGTAAAGCCCCAGCTATCACTATGGGTCTCCTCGGATCCACGCCAGTTATTTAGCTGGCGCAACTCTGGGAGGCCTGTGTAGCACGTCACGAATGGGCCCTGGAAGGGGGTTAGGATTTGGCGTGCACTAGTGCATCCGATCCCGCCCTCTCCCAGGCCTGATAAGCCCACCCTATCCTCCCCCTGCCCTGTTACGCCCTCCCCCGACTCGCTTGGAGCAGTCCTTACCTGCTTTGGTGCGCAAACTCCTGGATTCAGTTCTGGCAGGAGGGTGCATGCCTGCATGCCAGTGCTGCTTACTCACCAGGTGTCGTGAACGTGCTTTATGACATGTTTGCAACACTCTAAGCTGGCACAGCTGTTGCTGCACTGGTGGAACATTCCGATAGGATTGTGCCATAAATTGATCAGCTACATTTACTAACAAAGAGCAAGAAAAACTTAGGTCACAAATAATCAGCCTTTATGGTGCCATGGGACTGTTATCCTTTTTGTTCTTTTCAAACTTTCATTATTTATAGAGTATTGATTTTGTTCAATGTTATATAGAATTTAGCAGTCTATTGGCAATGGTCATCTTGAATGATAATGATTCATTTTGATATAATAAATTGTCTTGAACAGGTATTCTAGCTTGATATAACTTATTATGGGTAATAATAAGTTAGAGCTTTTTAAACTTTTTTTTTTAAATTTCAAGATGCTTAGGTTACATGTACAAACCCATCTTCCTGTAAAAAAGAGAGGGACAGCAAACACGATTATTGGAGTGAAAGTAAGCTCAGTCTCAGATATCTTGCACCAGCATGCGCTAGGATCCTGTCCCCTTTTTGAATTTACCCCGCCCCTTTTCTCTCCTCAGACTTATGCCAGCTATATAGCTTATGCAAGCCAGAGGGAGATGGTGGAGTCAGAGATGGTCAGGATCTGGAGCAGTCAGGTAAGAAAGCAAGGCTGAGCCAGTTTGGCAACATATCTTCCAGACAAGAAGCACAGACTGGAGCGCCAAGCCCAGAAACATTCCTAAATACTGTAAGGCCAGGGGACACTTCATTGATCTTCGTAGTGTGGTTGCTGGCAGTTTGTCTTCTGGCCACCGTCCGGGGTGCTATATCAGGATCAGATCAGCCAGGCTCTCTCCCTGTGAGCTGTTTTGGTGTTTCAGGGAGTGATGTGTGTGTGTCTGAACCCCATTGTTAGAATTCTGGGTTTGAGGGATGTGTCACCTTACACAGTTACACATGAAAGAGGAAAGCAGAAATGTGAAAAATTTACACCAGCGCTTTCCCAACTAATGTTGTAATGTGCAAAATGGGAAACTTCAGACTTCATCTGCAGAAGGAACTGTGAGCACCAGATGGCCGGTGGAACTTACTCCTGACAGATAAGATCTGAGAGCCATCCTGGATATTGCGGCAAAACAACATTGCAGGAAAGTGGACTATGAAGGACTTGGGCCTCTGCTTTGCCCACCAGTATAATCTGCAGCCTAGCTCTTTTCACTGTCTGTGAAGTGGTAGAGGTTGCCGAGTGGAAGGCCAAGAAAAACTATTGAATCTTTATTGGGTCTGTTCTCTTAATGCAGCAAGAACATCAATCTTAAGGCCACCCAGAGTCTATGCTGTTTTCACTGGAGCATGTGCTTTCCCTCTAAATGACATTCCACTATCTACATTCCCAAGGGGTACACCCTTCCTTACTTCTCTGACACTTGTATGGTAGATGGGACAAGTGGCTCAATTGCTGGATCAATGGAAGAATTTGCCACACTGATTATTTCTTTTCTGTTGCAGATTGTGGCACCAACGGCCCATTAGGGACCGAAACACTGCTTGAAAGAAAAGATACTGATTCAGTATCTCTGTCTTTTGCTGGGGACAAGAAGCAAAAGACACGGGAAATGACAATGGCTGTTTCTTCTCAATTTGAACTGACATTTTAGGTGCCACTGCAAACATACATAAAAGGATACCAACTGAATGTTCAAAAGTTTGAAAATATCAAATTAGTTATTTATATCCTGCAGGGAGGTAGGTCGAATGTGGTTGGGATGCTACTTGGCATTCAAGAATATGACAGCCATATCGAGATGAGACATTATTCTGGAAATTCTGGAAATTATTGGTTGCATTCATGTAATTCAGTGGTGCAACATGTAAACTAGGGTGATGATGTATTGTTGAAAGTGTTATGTTCTTTAGAAAACAGGCATTGCACATCTAAATATATCATTGTCTTTCCTGCATTTTAGAAATGCAGATTGTAACAAGTTCAGCACTGAAGCTGACATATGAAGAGAAGCTTTCTCCATTGATGATATTGGCTTCAGACTGTTATAACTAGGAAGTTGCTTGCATGTGAGAATGGACTTTCTCACGCTAAATATTTGAGACAATATAAGAATAGATGCCCTGGTCCAGCAAGAGACATCTGTGCATGTAACACCCAGTGCTTATTTGAGCTCTGTTGAACCAGCTGGATCCATCTTTTGATGCAATTGGGGATGTGTATCTATTTCTGTATCTATCCACTGTTATGTGCGATTAGCTTCACATAGCTACAGGCGTACTTGGGCCAGGTTGTGGAAGGCTGTAACCTATTCCAGTGCCAGAAGCAGATTTCAGTGGTGTTTGATTCTGACACAGGTTCCATCTAGCAGAGTCTATTAAGGCAGAAATCTGCTAAGGCTGAAATCACATGTTTTTAACAATTGGTTTATTTTGTGTTTTGCATGTACTGTATACCTCACCTTTCACCCCACCGGAGGCCCTCAAGGTGGGTCACAACTAAAATAAAATAATACAATAATGTTAGGCATAACTATTAGTTACTCTTCTGTGTGGTTGGGGCTACACTAAATACAACTGTAAGATTGTTTGCATCCTGTAGGAAGTACCTACACCTACTTCCTGTAGGAAGTACCTACACGCACAAATGAGTTCCTCTAGGCCCCCCAGCCATACAGAATGAAATTTAGTGACAGCTATACTACTGAGATAACATTAGAGCTGGGCCTAAAGGGACACTTAGTATGAATAAAGTTGCCAAGTCAGATGCATCCAAAATCCTGATATTTTGGAGACAGGACGTAGTGATGCTACATGATGCTACATTGTGGTCTCTTTTATTGTTTTTTAGATGTTGTTTTTATTAGTTTTGGTTAACTGTTTTTATTGTTTTTTTTAAAAAAGTGATTATGTTTTTTGTATTTGTATTTTCTGTTGTAAGCCGCCTTGGATCCCTTTGGGGAGAAAGGCGGGGTAAAATTATTATAAGTAAGTAAATAAATAAATAAATAAATAAATAAATAAATAAATAAATAAGACTATCAACCCTTGAGAAATGGCAAAAGCATTTGATATCAGATTGGGGCCCAGCAGCAAAGAGGTGGGGCCCAGCAGCACCCCCAAAATGGCCTGAGATTAACCTTTGCTTCCTGTTCACCTGAGAATAAAAAAACGTTGGAGACATAGGGTCATTTTTGGTAAACTACAATCCTGAGCATGACCTGTCCAGATCTTAGAAATTCATGCTGGATACCTCAAAGAGCAGCAAAAGAAGCATAGGAAGATTTGTGCAAATGAATGGTTTTGAGCGAAGCCTTCATTTTCATAGCTTTTGTCTTCATCAGTATCATGACTTGATCCCAATTGTCACTGGCAGGATGTCTCTTGTTGACGTTTGCGTTGGTTGAATTTGGTTGAATCTGGCTAAGTGATGTTCTTAGAGCTTTTTCTGTCAGAGGCGTAAGGCTAATTTGTAAGACTAATTTGTACTCCCATTCACAATAAA
The DNA here is from genome assembly GCA_026170595.1 of Plestiodon gilberti rubricaudatus. Taxonomy (NCBI): domain Eukaryota; kingdom Metazoa; phylum Chordata; class Lepidosauria; order Squamata; family Scincidae; genus Plestiodon; species Plestiodon gilberti. The sequence goes on along the minus strand of JANXHW010000003.1, from coordinate 68,042,998 downwards.
ATAACAGGACTTGAGCTGTAACATATGGAAAGGAATATGGACAATGGGGGCAACCATTTGCATTTGCTAATGTACTTTTATTCTTCCAATAGGGTTTCCAATCTTCTTGCTTGACCTTTAAAGAAGCAAGAAGTCAACATTTTAGGTAAATGTCTGGAGAACCAAACACAGCCACCAGTTCCCATTATATTCTCCTTTGTTTTGCAGGTGCTAAAATCCTATTTAGCCTAGTATTTTTTCATGAGCCGTAATGAAATCGTTCTGTGCTTTGAAGGCTGAAAAGCAAAACATGCCTCTTTGGATAATACAGGTAATGGTCAAGACCTCATTGTCCACATCCATCAGGTCTACACCAGCCTAACTTGATAGGCTGTACAGACATTGCTCCTTATTTACAAAGGAGTCAATTCATTATGATATGTAATGGGAATGAAGAAAAGGAAGGTGACCTAGTTAAAAATGATTGCAAAAAGAACATTCAAAAGACTTTTGAATGTTATTTTTGCAATTATTTTAGAGCAATTAGAAAGTTGGATTAATTTGGGGTTGGGAGCTAAATGATTCTAGAAAACAGACTTCTAAAAAATTAAAGCCTCTAAAAACATTCATAGCTGTTTTCACTGCAAAATGGTCCACGATGTGGGAATTAAATAACCACATACCCTTGGGTTTAAATACCCTCTTGCCATCTCACAAAACAAAAACTAAAACAAAACGAAACAGAACCATATCCCCAAGAAGCACAACTGGGTAAACATAAGAATAGTGTATAATTGAACCTGACAAACCAATGTCTGTGTACATTATATGGCTTGTTACTCACTGTTTTCATTAGAAAATACAAAAAAAGAGCACTCCCCACCTCTTCTTTCCTCAGTTATATCATTACCATGTTTCTCCATCTCTCAAGACTTTTCTGATTCTTTCGTCTGCCCCATGGCAGAGGCAAGACAAGTTGTATAGGACTTTTTAAGAGCAGTTAACTGCATAGCAGTTTAATGTAAAGGTAGGGAGTTTTTCAGACTGGCCAACGGACATTCATCCAATTTACAGCGCAGTCCTACCCAGCTCCTCCACTGGCTGCAGCCAGTGGAGGAGGGCAGAACGGGAGTCTTTGGAGGGGAAAGAGGATTTAAATCTCCTTTGAATCTCCCTTGAGAGGAGATTTGGATCCCCTTTCCCTTCCAGGGCCTCCAGTTCTTGCTGCACCATTGCCTGCACCGGTGGAGGAGCAGGATAGGATTGTGCTGTTAGTCCCACAGCAGTGCCTGCCTAATGGAGAACCAACCACTATGTGTGGCTCTCTTGCAGAACCTCATCTAAGAAACACAATGGGCATACAGATTTTGACCAAAATACTTTGGAGGAAATAATATTGGAAGTGATTCCATGTATGAATATTTATTTATTTATTTATTTATTTATTTATTTATTTTAAAAATATATCCCACCTTATCCCATGCCAAGGCAAATGCCCAAGGCAGCTTACAACAAAGATAAAAATACACAATTTAAATTTAAAACAATACATAAAATAAATCAAAAACAATAAAAACCACTCCCCCCGACAATATAGAGCAGAGAAGCGACAGAGCAAAACATCTTGAGACCCAGAAGTCAGACATCAACCCATCACCCAAACACTAGATGAAACAGAAACGATTTGAGCCCTCGCCGAAAAGTCATGAGGGAGGTAAAGGTAAAGGTATCCCTTGACAATTAAGTCCAGTCGTGTCCGACTCTAGGGAGTGGTGCTCATTTCCGTTTCAAAGCTGAAGAGCCAGCGCTGTCCGAAGACGTTTCCATGATCATGTGGCCGGCATGACTCAACATCGAGGCGCATGGAACACTGTTACCGTCCCGCTGACGCGGTACCTATTAATCTACTTGCAATTTCTTGCTTTCGAACTGCTACGTTGGCAGGAGCCGTCGCACAGATTCGAACTGCCGACCTTTCGATCGACAGCTCATGGTTCAGTGGTTTAACCCCCTGCACCACCCGTTGGCCCTCATGAGGGAGGTGGTAGTTCTCAATTCCCCTGGCAAAGAGTTCCACAATTGTGGCGCCACAACAGAGAAGGCTCCCCCTCGTGTTGCCATTCCCCTAACTTGAGATAGAGGTGGCACTCGCAGGAGAGCCCCCTCAGATGACCTAAGAGAGCGGGCCGGAATATATGGGAGAAGGCGGTCCCTCAGATATCCTGGGCCGTGAAGGGCTTTAAAGGTCATTACCAGCACCTTGAATTGGGCTCGGAAACGAATGGGCAGCCAGTGCAGCCGCTGAAGCATCGGTTCACCAGAGTCAACCCGCCTAGCTCCAGCAACCACCCGGGCCGCCGCATTCTGCACTAATTGCAGCTTCCGAACCGTCTTCAAGGGCGGCCCCACGTAGAGCGCGTTACAGCAATCCAGTCTTGAAGTCACTAAGGCATGAACCACCGTGGTCAGGTCCGATCAATTCAAGTATGACCGCAGTTGGCTCACCATCCGAAGCTGGGCGAACGCACCCCTGGCCACAGCTGCCACCTGGTTTTCCTGGGAGAGCTGTGAATCCAGAAGTACTCCCAAGCTGCGCACCCATTCCTGCGCACCCATTCCTGAATGGGGTTCCAAGCTGTGCAACCCCATTCAGAGTGGGCAGTGGGCGATTGGGGTCATCCAGACCCCAATCGCCTCCAGACAGCGCTCCAGGACGTCCACAGCCTCCCCGGAACGAGATGGCAGGGAGAGATAGAGCTGGGTGTCATCAGCATATTGGTGACGTCCAACTCCAAATCCCCGGATGATCTCCCCCAACGGTTTCATGTAGATGTTAAAAAGCATGGGAGACAGAATAGAACCCTGTGGCACCCCACACTGTAAAGGGCAGGGCGCCAAACAGGTGTCTCCCAGCATCACTATCTGGGACCTGTCAGCCAAGTAGGAACAGAATCACTGCAAGGCGGTGCCCCCAAGTCCCAACTCGGCCAGCCGACCCACAAGGATACACGGTCGATGGTACATCACATCGACCATATAATACCATTTCACATATAATACCATTTCATATGGCGTGTGTGTGTGTGTGTGTGTGTGTGTGTGTGTGTGTGTGTGTGTGTGTGTATGTGTGTATGTGAAAACCAACTCTCCTCCCTGTCCCCAAGCTCTAAGACAGACCAAATAGTTATTGAGTTTTTTCCATCTTTACTTTTGTTGAGTGGTGACTGCCAAGTCTTTATCTGCACAGGATCCTCAAAGAGTGATATGGCTTTTATCATTCTGCACCTCTGCTTCATAAAAGGTAGTTACATTTACTGTACTTACCATCACCTAACATTTCTTGTGATAAATCCTGAAAATTAATATACTATAGCCCACAGATCACAGAATGAATCTGTCCAGTTATTTGAGAAAATTGCGAATTTTGGAATGCTGCCAGTTAAAAGAGGACTAATGTCTTAATGATAATTGTTAATGAAATGAGAGGATTTGGCCATAAATTTTTCAAGTTAAATACTTCAGAAATCTCTTTAACACACCAGGAACTGTTTCCTCTAAGGCACCTTCATGCTTTCTACCTTACTGCATGTGCAACAGATTTCTAAGGTGGAACACTTGCAAAATGGACTCCACTCTCTGCCCATTGCAAATACTTGGACTTTCTTGGGTCTGTCCTCTGAGGATGCCCCAGTCCTTATGTGTATGTAGGAAATTCCTCTGCGCACACACCTTTTTGGGAGTGGGGAAGAGTTCTGTTGCTCAGATAGCACATGGCAGTCCCCACATTGCATGCCTGATTCCCCCACCCCTCCTTTTTGGAGTAGTCTTCTGACCATGGGTTTTATAGTAGTCTCCTGACCATGGGTACAGGATAAAATCCTTTGAAGACAGGGCTGGTGCAAAATGTTCTGGAACCTGAGGCAGAGTGCCAAATGCTACCCCCTTACCTTGTGGATGTGCCCCAGCCTCACTTTTCCAACACTCTAGCTCACTGCTCCTCTGTACTTCTGCTCTGTCTCCCTATTCCTTTTCCAGTCCAGAGAGTGGGAGGAGGCAGATTGGTGGAAGCAAGTGGGCAGACGGAGGTGGACACCCCCTGGTGCCTGAGGCGACAGCTTTGGCTGGTCTCGTTGACCCGGTTTGAGGATCTGAACACATTCGGATACCTTATACCGAGTCCATCTTGGATTGGTCCGTCTAGCTCGGTATTGTCTATAGTCTATACCAGAGGTTCTCTAAGTGTGAGGCGCGACTCCCAAGTGCGTCATCGAAAGCAGCCAGGGGCGTCGCGTTAGTCTTTTAATTAACACATATTCTTGCTTGCAAGAGAGAGAGAGAGAGAGAGAGCAAAAACAAAGATCCGGATCTTCACATCGGGTCACTCAAAGTTAATTTCAAAACACTTCAGGTTTGTAGGCAGTTTCCACGTCTTGTTTTTAACCACAGCGTGAGGGAAGCCCTTGCTTATCTTATGTTAAAGAACAATTAACAAGCCGCTAAGTACTCAAGCTGAGCTGGAGACAGCGAGAGCTCCTGGAGAAAAGACAGCATCCTGTTTCTCTCATTGTAAGTTTGCAGATAAGGTATTTTCATTCAGACATTGCAGGTTTGCAAATAAAGTATTTTCTTTCTGTTGAATGTTTTTAATAAAGCAAACACAAAACAAATGCAAGAACTGCAATTGAAAATGGTGCAGAGCAGGTTCTGCTTTACATACAGTCTTTGATTTCTATGTTTAGTTTGGTTGTTTAATTATTAGGATTTCTCTCCTTCCTTTCTGACCCACCTCTAAGTTAGTTCCCCACTCTATTTGCTGGGACAACCCCCCCCCCCCCGGAAACTGACAGGCAGTATAAGAATCTGTTTTTCATCTACCAAAAGGAGCTAGCTTTCTCTCTCTTTCTCTCTCATGCAACTGGGGTGAGGCATGACCAATGCTTCCCTCCCATGCTTTGATGTTTCTCTTGCCATGAATAGGACTAACACAGACGACATCAGTGCCCTCTACCTAGGCCTGCCAATGGAGGGAGGGCAGCATCCCAACCCCACCCTGCGCACTCCTGGCTTAGCTGCTGCTCAGCATAAGCATGGAAAATCCACTTTAGGGCTCGTTTTAGGGAATATACACATACATATACACATACATATAAGAAAGGGTGCCTCTGAGCATGTAAAGAGTGCCTGTTTCTTCCATGCACTGTAATGGGGAGTCACAGCTAACGGCGAGGGAGGTCAAGGGAGCCGCAAGTCAAAAAAGTTTGGGAACCACTGGTCTATACCAACAGGCAGCACCTCTCCCGGGTTTCAGATAGACGTCTTTCCCAGCCCTACTGAGTGATGCCAGGGATTGAACCTCGGAGAACCTCAAGCAAAGGTCTTCCTCTGAGTTATGGCTCCAAACCAATTGAGACACCTGGCCCAATGTCACCTAGCGATTTTGGCCCTGGCTCACATGATGCTTTAAATGATTGTTGGGACAAGGGCAAAGGAAAGGAGGACATTATTTCTGACTCTTTCTCAAATGAAATGCTAATGAGAGTAAGTTCACTGATGCGTTTATTTCCTGTTTTAGTAAATTAAACAGACGGCCCCCAATCATTGTTCTTATTGGGCATCTTTGCTAAAACTACCCCAAATTTTTATTTGCTCTCTAGATAATCTTCCACCAATATCGGGTTGCAGTATAGATCTGAGTAGGAAAACTGGCCATCCCCATCATTTCTATTTAGGCTCTGGATCAGGCTTGCGTATCTATAAAATTGTGTAGGGAGCAAAATAATTGAGAACTACACTGGCAATGTGTTCCGCAAATTTGGGCAGAGTACTTGCCAGTGTGCTCAGAGCTCTGCAGCCTTATATCTAAAGCAGCCTACCACTGGGAATATAAAATCAAAGCAGAAAAAATTGAGCATTTAATGGTCTACCATTATTGTTGAAATCACAATGACAGGCCATGATCTTCCAAGTACAATTTTGATCCTTATATGTAGTAACGGAAATTACGGCATTTCATACCCTGACTACATTATAGGAAATAAAACATCTGTCTAAATATTAGAGATATAAAATCCTCAAAATAAAGATATTTGAGAATATCTTGTGCAGAGCACCTTTCTACCTGCTTGCTTAGTATAATGCAGTCATTATGGCAATAAATGTTTCTAATAAAGTACGAAAATGGATTGTTTGCTTTGCTGCTTGTATGAACTCTCATTTCTCTTTTTATTATATTGAATCTGACATTTGCTTACCCTTTATCAGTGGAATATTTAATCAACTGCAATCTGTAAGAAGCAAGAGGAATTTCTATTTTATTTAAAACCTGTCCCACATGAAAAAAGGACTGGGGAATAGGTCGTGCCTTGTATGGTAAGTGTGAAGAGTGTTAGAGTTACAATCTTGAATATTTATCTAGCCTACCCAATATATTATAAACATGTACAATAGTATCTATGTCACCTCCAATTGTTTGATTCCGCACTGAAAAGATGTAATGTTTTAATGTACTCCCTCACCTGTTTCTACTTTTTATATACTATGCATGATTGGTAAATCTGAAGGCTATTGCAAATAATTTTTTTCTTCTTTTAAAAAAATGAACAGTTGCCCTATGCATTGTAATTTAATTTTGGTGCTTATTTGCCCCGAAATAGTCAAAACACTCTGTGTTTCCTCTTGTTCTGTATTTTGGTTGATTCCCTTCTTCTAGACAATCTAGTGACAAGTGCTAGTTATCTGGGAGAACATGCTTTTCAAACCAGTGCGGTATGATTTATGGTTCTTGTTTCGCAGAAAGTATCACAAGCTCACAGAAGTGAAAGCTTCCAAATAGGCATCTAACTTTTGTAATAAATGCAGCTAACAACATGCCTGAAAATATATAGAAAACAGAGTGAGCGATGTCTTATTATACAGTGGATAGTTTGATTTGGTCTGCTTTTGATTAGAAATTTGGGCTGCATCTGTTTCAGATTTCAAACCCATTCACTTGCTTAAATGTTCCTACAAGCAAGAGTTTACTGCACGTTTTTGTTAGCTAATAATTCTAGCAAGCTTATTTATTTATTTATTTACATGGCAAAAGATTCATGATGTCTTAGCAATGTGATCAACTCTGATACCAGAATGCTGGGGGCTTCTCAAAGACAGCACAGACCACTACTTGGTGGAGAAATTATATATAAGGAGAATTCTTGTAGCACAATGTCTAATTAATCTGTGGAATTTATTACTGGAGGGGTCACCGATAGAAAAAAAAAGACTAAGGCTAGAAGTAAAAGTGAATGATTGTTAGAACTGCAGTGAATACTCTCCAGTTTTGATTTTCAGGTGGAAACTAGCACATTTACACTGCAATCCTATCCAATTTACACCACCGGTGTAACCAGCGGTGCAGCGAGAATGGGAGGCCCCAGAATGGAAAGGGGATTCAAATCCCCTCCAAAGGAGGATTCAAAGGGGATTTAAATCTCCCCTCTCCTCCAAAGCCATCTGCCCTGCCCTCCCCCGCTGGTTACATCAGTGGTGTAAGTTGGATAGGATTGCGCTGTTAATGGCCTAGCCCTAGAAATTTTTTTTAAAAGCAGGTGTGCAGTGCACATATCACTTAAAAAAAACACCCCAGAAACTTCAATGAAGATCTGAAGCTTGTATGGCCAACCATAATGTACATGGAATAAATCATCTCTACGGGATTTTAGCAACCATAAAACAAATGTATTTCAAGTTAAAACTGTCATTAAAACCATGTGAATTAAAACCACCATTAAAAACAATAAAGTACATTTTTAAAAGCTACACAACAGTTTTGTTCATTCCCATCATTGGTAGTTTGAGGCAGAAGCGTAACGTGCTCCAGAGCGCCCTGGAGCTCCGGGGGGGGGAGGGTGCCCCCGGAAGAAGGGCCAAGTCACAGTTGCCTGGGGACTGCAGATTCGAAGGGAAGCAGCCTTGCCTAAAACGACAGTCACATCGTTGCTGCCTGCCTGTCTTCCTCCCTTTGAAGATCGGCTCTTTTATAATTATTAAAATCAAACGGAGAGCGGTGTGGAAATAGCAAAGGCTTAAGAGTGCTCTTACTCTTGCAAATTACTCTTCATTAAAGCAGAGGAGGAGAGAGAATTTGCTTTTCAAAGGAAGCAGATCATCCCCATTGTCTTGGTCTCTGGGGCTAATCAGATTAGCTGATACTGTTATCTTGCTAAAGAGGGCGCCCTCCGGGGCGCCCGGATGGAGTGCTCCAAGTGTCCGCCGAAGTTACGGCTCTGGTTTGAGGAGATCACAGGTTTATAAGATCAAACAGGGTTCCAGCGGTAACATCTTTGCAGTCGGCTAAGGCTTATTCACCTGATGATGTTCATGGGAATGAACGAAACTGTTGTGGTTTTTAAAAGTGTGTTTTATTGTTTTTAACGGTGGTTTTAATTCACATGGTTTTAACGACAGTTTTAACTTTAAATACATTTGTTTTATGGTTGTTAAAATCCTGTAGAGATGATTTATTCCATGTACACCCCAGAAACTCTTTTCCTTCAGCACCAATGTTTTCCATGGCTGCTCTTGATTCGGTATTTTTTTTTTTAATCTTCGCTGGTGTTTCCTGCTCCCTGGATTGGCACATGGGTGATTCTACCCCATCAGGGAGCACACAGTGAATGGTATGATATTATTATTACAAACGTTTATATACTGTTTTTCAACAAAAAAGTTCACAAACTGGTTTACATAGCCAGGATGGTGTAGAGGTTGTGGTGTTGGACCTGGACAATCCAGGTTTGAATCCCTGCTAGCCATGAAGCTTCCTGGGTGGCCTTGGGACAATCACTGTCTCTCAGCCTAACCTACCTCACAGGGTTGTTTGTGAGGACCAGAGAAGGGAATGTACACTGCCATGAGTTCATTGGAGGAAGGGTGGTATACAAATCTGAATAATAAATAAATAAATTGTCCTTTGTTGTGAAAGAATTCACAACCTAAAAAGATGCAGAAGAACATAGCACTATGGGAGCCCAATCCTATGCTGGCCGCTGGTGGGACTTGGCTCTGCAATGTTGCAAACGTACTGTAAAGCATGTCGCGACAGCATGGAGGCCTGTCCCGCCAGCATGCCTCTGCCGGTGAAGGAGCTACGCCTTCCGGAGGCAGGTATGCTCTCTACCAGAGGCGGGGGGAAGAGGGCAGATCAGGCCCGGGAGGAGGGCGGGCTCGGTGGACGAGGCCGCTGCTGAATCCTCTCCCCGTCCCATGCCTGAAAGCCCGGTATGAGGCTTCTCGGGGCTGCACCAGCCATTTTGCTGGCGTGCCTCCACCATAGTGAAGTGTGAGGAATATCATAGCAAACTCTTGTGCTTCAACATTTACCACATTTCCAGGAGGTATGTCTGTCTAGGGCCAGCCTGGGTCAGGAGCAAGGCAGACTGAACAAAGAGAAGGGCTGTTAGTCAATAAGCTCCCTCCTTTTCCCTTGTCCAAACTCATCATGATCAACAGACAGAAGGAAGGGCTGTGGTGCACCAGTCCTTTCCTCTTTCTTTTGCAGTGGCGTCGCTGGTGGTGGGGCAGAACACTAAGTTCCGCATCGCCCTGACGTCGGTTACGAGGCGGCCGCACCCCCCTCGCCTTTGGAGCCATTCAGTGCGTTGCCTTTGCCCCAGTGAATGGCTCGAAGGCAAGGGGGTGAGGCTACCTTGTGCCGGTGAGTAATGGAGGTCAGGGCGATGCGGAACTTAGTGTTCCTCCCCACCTCCAGCGACGCTACTTTTGCATAAGATTTTTTTTATTCAGAGGAGGGGGGGCAGGCCCTGAGTGAAGACAGGGGCAACTCTGGGACCACACAGCCTGTACTTGGCCTTGTCATTTACTAAAAGAAAGATCGCTAACACCCAAATCCTGGGACTCTGCCTCTGTTTTGAGAATGAAATGTCCAGGCCCCGTCAACACAGAGCTACCACCCCTAGACAAGGACCTTTCACAAAAACCATCCGTCAATGCACCACTCTAATCTCAGGTTTCATTCTTGTGTGTTCAACCCCACTTATCTGTCTTGTCTCTGTGTGCATACTGTCAAATTGGTGTTTCACTGGACTTAGGTGATTAGCACTTTTTGCATTTTGCTGGCATTAAATGAACTGTTGTTATTAAGACTTATCTCTAGTTCACTGCAACAACATGATTAAGGCCTGCGTGCATGTTTGCATATGCTACATACTGTACTGTATATAAATTCATGTGACAGCTGATTGCATAGAAGGAACTTTGGGGAAAAAAGAAACACCCCTTGGAGCCCTGAAGGTGCTTTGTGATATTGGACTAGCGGCAACATACTGAGCCTTTCACCTCTAGGTAACTGGCTTGAGTCCAACTCTGGCAGGTAATGACTCCCAGTAGAGAAACCAATGACTATGAATGGGCATGGAGACTGAACTAGTGTCTCGCCTCTAGAAAATTACCAAGGTACATTGCAGTTCACACACACACACACACACACACACACACACACACACACACACACACACACACACACACACACACGCCTCTTTAGTTTTTCAGTGTTGTCAATCTAGTTTCTTTCACGAGCACTAAAATGATCTGACAAAAAAAAGAAGCGGGGGGGGGAATAAAGAAGATGAGAAAAAGGGAAGCAGGCTGTGATTTTCACTGTTATTAGCAGCATAAATTCATTGACACACTTGCTACTTATGGACAAGTGAAAGGAAAGGGACAAACCATTGTAGCTTGACGGCTCCCAAATGGCAACATATCTATGCAGCTTTAAATATATGTCGTTCGGTGTCTGCTTGGCTGCAATTTACACTCAGCTGCTTGGTCCCTAGGATCTTTTCAGGCATCTTGAGAGAAATTATGGGCTCAGGGGAACCCAATGGCCACAGGCCCCTCTTTCCTCTCATTCGCCCTACCTTAGGCCACCCTCGCTCTGTGCAAGCCTTCCTCTTAAGACGGTGATATGTGGCAAGTCAAAGCCTTCCCTTCTCACCGATAATGAGGTCTAATTCTCACATTCTGGGTGCCAAAGGGAAGCTGCTGGAAGTCCTTTTGAGTGGTAAGTCCATGCAGTGGAGAATAACTCCTAACACATGCATTCCTCCAGTACACAGAGAATCTCCATGCCAGTGCTAGTTGCTTCCAGAATTATGTGTCATGGGTGTGGAAATTCCCCCTTTCATTGGAGCAACCCACCGTTGGAGCAGCTGTCTTGTGTCAGGGCTGTTAGAATGAGTTGCCACTATGCAGAAGCTTCCATTTTGAGGCTATACTGTAGCATGAGGCCCTGGGACATTGGTATCGAAGGTCAGAGATACAGTGGTCCCACAAGGAATCTGAGCTCTGGGAATCATACATATCTTTCCCACCTTCCCATGGTTCTGGCAAAAGTTAGAAAAGGGTATAACAGGGGGCCTTATCCAGCTATCTGTTTCCCCGTCTGCTCTGACAGCAGCTTTCTTTGATCTTATCCTTTTCCAGGGCTGCTCCACCCCATTGATCTATATAGTAGATACTCTCTCGCATAGAAAAACTTAAGGCACTTCCAAATGAGTTATATGTACATTTTCACATGAGGTATGTGTACATTATGGGTTATGTGTACATTTTCAAAGAAGCATGGAGAAATAGTCTGTTGTACTGAAACTCTTTAGCACACCCAATGAGCAACAGCAAGTCTCATACACAAGTTTCACTTTTTGTTGAAATACACATGCTGATGATCCAGTACATATACTGTACACACATACTGTACACAATACACATCTGTACCCTGATGAAATACACATACATATATTTACCATAAAAAAATCAAAGACCCATGTTCTGCCTTTGAGAAGTACTTTGTTATTTAATCATATGTTAGAATGAATTGTCAGAGGTCGAAGGAGACTTCCTGCCTCTGAATTCACACAAAAGAGCTGTACTATAGGTTGTCAGACCTCAGACCACCCAGAAGTTTAATTTTGTATAGAATAAAACTTCCCAACTTATTTAGTAAAGTAGGCTGCCACAAACATATTTTACTGGTCTCCTGGACTTTCTGTTTCACTCACTTCCTCCTTGCTTCCAGGTACAGCTTGCTACATTAGTTATTACCGAAGGAGTATTATACAGCCTGAGAGATTGTTTCTTTGTTACTTCTTCATGGCAATCAGAATTAGTTGGAAAGCTCCTCTGGTCAATTCAGATCTGAAGATATTAGTAAGACGAGCAAAGCTCCAGATTCATTCTTTTCCAATTTGCTTCGTTTTGGTCATCTGTCAGTGAGCAACAAGTCTTCCCAAAATTGTGACACCCTTGACAATTGCAGAATGGAGTGAGTTTTACAGTATGGAGTAGAGCCTACCCCAAATGTGCTGGTCTTATTCAGAACCACAGGGATAATGTCTGACTACTATTTCTTTTTACAAACTTAAACCATGATGAGAAAGGAATGGATTCCTTTGGGAATGGATTCCCTAATGAGATAGGGAATGGATTAAGCAGGAATCCAGTAAAATTTGGGGCTGGTTTTCATGGTACTTTTCTTAAACCTCCTTGAACAACTAAACAGACAATAAGCCACACCTCTCTGTACACACATTTTGTAGAGTAATTTTTAAACTCTAGTGATTTCTTAAAAACATATTTTATACAGTACTGTATTCCTCTCATTTATTGATTCCGTATTGAACGTTGGCATCATATTCTGCTGTTCACCGTGTACATGGCCCATTATGGCTTAACTATCAGTTTGGTTCCTGGTTTCAGGGGACCCTTGACAAACTGCCCTCCCTGGGCCCCCTTTTACCTGGATGGACCCCCTGAGGTGGCACCTACCTTGGTGGATGGAATGAGAGGAGGCAATGATTGATAGCGCAACTTGGCCATTGAGTCAGCGTGCCACCACAGCAAGGGGATTTGCCGCAAGCTCTTGGCAAGTCTCTGACAATTCCAACACCTGATGCAAACCATGCTAGATATTCTGATGAAGTAAGATTGATGAACAAAGAATCTATATTTCTTTTCTCCTTTAACAAGCAGTAATACACCTTCTTCATAACGGGAGCATTTCTGAGGACTTCCAGTGGTAGTCCTATCGTAGATTATCTGGCCTCAGATTAAGCTTCCAGGTGCTAATAGTCATCTGTAAGGAAGCCATGTTTCCTTACAGAGAGTCCATTATTTAGCAAGAAAATACAGGTGGGCCCCCATATCCACTGATTTGCTAGCCACGATTTCAGTTATCCGCGGATCATGGGGACCCCCCAGGCTTTTACTTTTTTCCCAGTAAGCTTCGTTTTTTCCTTAAAGAAACAGGAGAAGCAGCTTATTACAGGCAAGTAGAACGAGACTAAGTCCTAGAGAGGCTCTGCAAGGTTAACAGAAACCTTGCAGAGCCTCTCTAGGACTTAGTCTCGTTCTACTTGCCTGCAATGGAGGCTGCTTCTCTGTTTTTAAGGAAGAAACAAAGCTTGCTGAAAGAAAAATAAGAGCTGGGGGGCAAGCATTCCTGCCTGCAGGGGAGGCAGGGTGGGGGGGCCCTCAGGGAACCATGGAGGGAGTGTTCGCTCTTATCCACGGTTTCAAGTATCCACGGAGGGGCCTGGAACATATCCCCAGCGGATATGGGGGCCCACCTGTATAAAAATATTAACCTGTCCTTTGTGCTCCACTGATACACATCATCCTTTGCAAGTTTTGCCTCCGAATAAGTCATCTTTTTCTCATACTGATATGTTTCTCTTTAGTGGGGAATCAGATGATCTGCATCCAGATGCACGTTTTGATCAACACAAGTCTTGTTGGATTGTGACACATGTTCTGCTACTTGATGTTCCTTCCCAATTAAAAATTAGTACCGTTCAATCTGTAATAAATGTGCCTTGCAATAGTTCTTCCAAACTTCCTTTGGGAACTATTCCGTTTCGGAGACCACTTTTTAAAAGTGGCCTCATTTGAGTTCTGGAGCATGTAAATTCCCAATGGTCTTAAGAGCTGAAACATCTGCTGAATTAATAATTGACTTGTTGACTGGCTTCAACTGTATGAGAACCAGAGATTGCCCAGCTGTGCTTTTACTGATATTTTGATGAAATCAATGGGAGCTGTTACAGTATATAGAAAGAACATTCAAGATATATCCTTGGATTTTGTAACAGAAAAGAAAAACCTGGCACACGAGTTAAAGTTCATGTTGCTGAGTTGAAAAACGGAGGAGGGGGAAAGGGTTTGAGCCTTGAGAACATGCCGTGACTTCCATAACTCTATAAAGGTACATTCTTATAATCATCATGTTTCCTATTGCAACTTCTTCCCCATACTGGATTGTAATTTTTTTTCTATATTTCATCTGTAAAACGATTGTGCGAGCCTTTCAAGATGTGCAAAGATCATGTTTTGGTGCTCCAACTTAAACCTGAAACATAACCAATCGTATTTGGCTATTAGTCATCTTCAGACATTATTGGCTTCTTTACATGTTCATGCTTTACATGTATGCTTAATGCGGGGGGGGGGGGAGAGAATGGCAGGCTCTGCTCCTCCATATACACATTCCATAGCACTTTCTCAGACATGCGGAGCTACTCTACATGTCCAATTCATACAGGTAGGGTGATGAGGCAGTTTGGTTCTACGTCCAAGGACAATGAAGTATGCACATCTGAAATGTGGATACATATGCATGTAGGAATATTGCAGTTGTGCAGAAATGTGTACAGGGTGTGTGGAACCTGCTATCTCCCCACCATAATATATTCATTGAACACATATAGGTGCTTGGTAATGAGAAATTACAGCCAAATATGATCGATTGTATAGCACTGTAGTTTAATTTCTCAATCATAATATGATCCCTGGTTGGCTAGGATCATTATTCCCAAAACAACCTTTTTGTTTTGGGTAAGTCATCAAAGCAGCAGCTGTAGATTGGGGAATGAATAGGGAGTGAACCAAGTCAGTAATGGGTTTGGAGAAAAATTACCTTCCCCCGCCCCGGAAACTTTGTGCCACACAAAATGGGCCAACACTTGGTGAAGCCCTTGTAATTACCTGCCACTCAGTAGGGGCTTTATAGGGGACGAGTTATGGTAAAACGGAGGTACTTTCAGGCCAGGAAAGAGAGCAGGCTCAGCGGATCAGGCCTCCGCTGTATCCTATCCCCCGTCCCGGGCTTGAAAGCCTGACACAGGGCTGCTCGGAGCTGCGCCGGTCATTTAGGGGTTGCTGGGGCTCGACATGGGAAGGGGCTTTGGATAGGATAGGGCTACAAGGCTACAATCCTATGCTCACTTTCTTGGGAGTATGCTCTATTGAACACAATGGCCTTATTTCTGAGTAGACATGGCTAGGATTGAGCTGTAAATGACATAGGAAGGCAGGAGACAGATTGGATAATCTATGAAATATTTTTCAACTCCTGAGCCTATGAATAATATCTGATTCTGGTCAAATAAAGATGGCCAGCAGATTGGTATACTGTAGTAGATTCCATGTCCCACAGACTATTATAGCAGTAATCAGTTAATGAATGATTTGATGTTAACACTCATTTCTCACAACTGGAATATCTAAGTGAGGTAATCTAATCATACTGTACTACTGGCCATTAGTAAGTTGTTAATTAACAATCAAACAAGTATTAATTACTCTTGGAAAAAACTCAATTAAAATATGCTTCTCTCTAAACTTGATTCATGTAATTTATTAACACAAGTGGAAACATGCCACAAATGTTGGCAATCAAATATTTTTCCATGACTGTGCAGAAATGAATAGTTTCTAAGCATGTTAAGGCTTGATTTGGAAACCACCCAGAAGCACATCCTGCCCTGTGTACAAGTCTGCCCCAGTATCTGTCCATGAAACTTCAGTGGTGCACTGGCAGTTCCCAATTCGCCTTTTGGAAACATCTCTTCTCTCATTCACATTTCTCCTGACTATCCCAACAGTGTTTCACTTGCCATAGTCCAGACAGGAGTCCCAGTCCTTTGATACAGATCCCCCACTTCCCACACTTCTTCGGCAACATCAGAAACATTTTTACACCTTCTGTGTCTCACACATACACATCCTCAGGGCAGCGTTTTGATTAATCTCTCTCTCTCTCTCTCCTTCCAACATTCCACTTATTGTCACATCCGGCCACTCCTTCCTCTTCACCGTCTCAAGACCAGCCTTTTCCTTTCGATACCTGTTGTTGATGTTATTTTAATACCTTGTCCACATCCTCTTCCCCACTGGTCTTTTGTTCTGCTCACTTCAGAATACTGCTGCTAAAACGATTCTTCTCTCACTGAAATGATGGAATGCTTCTCCATACGTTTCCGTGTTGCATTCCTATCACGTTCCCACATAATATCAAATGCCTGGTCATTACATTTAAGACTTTTCATGCCTTCTGCCAATTCATTCCCCAAGCATGAAGCAAACAATATCTCCAGCTATTTAGTCTACCCCTTCCTTTGGTTCAGATCCCAGTTCTGTGGCATTGTCCCCCGTGTGAACCATTATTGCCTTACCTTCTTGCATTGGTTCGTTGCTGACCCTTCTTCCACCTTCTGTTTTGTTGCCTGTTTTTAAGCACTATTGTTGCCTTTTGTCTTGTCCTGAGTCCTGTCTTGTCTGAGTTAGACTGTAAGCTGTCTGGGCAGGAACCATGCTATTTCAATGTTTTATACAATCTTCAGTGCACAACAAAGATTAGTAGTCCGAGTACTGCCATGGTGACATTTTTTGAAAAACACCAACAGCCCAGTCCCAAATCCGCTAGTTCTCATTCAAGCTCAATGGGACTTACTTCCTTAAAAGCACAGCCTAGAAGCCCACACCTGTGCATGTTTACTCAGAAGTCATTCCCATTGAATTATTCCTAGGTAAGAATTGCAGCCTAAAGCCTTTACCAATAATAGATAGTCCTTCATGGGGTTTCTTTTCTTTTTTTCTCTTCTTTTTTTTTAAAAGATCCTCCAGTTTTTTGTGCATGCTTTTGATACAATAATGGCACAAAAAACTGAACGATTACATGAGTCAGACCCAGACAATATAAAGTGAAATTCACATGTCAAATGAATTACCTGACACAAGGCAGGCATGTTCTGTGATGACAAGCAAATAGCACCTCCATCTCACAGACATCTCCTAATTATATAGGAAAAAATATTTCCCTTTTTCTATGCCAGCAAACATATGTTACTCTGGTGCACCATAATTTCAACTTAAGTACTGAATCAAAGTTTGCTGAATGTGAAACACCAAGAATGTTAGATATTAAACTATAATTACAAGAGGAAAGGCATAGCTGGAATATTATAGGAAATGGGTTGGTTGGTTGGTTTACTGTGTTGTTGCCTATATATACTGTATATATTTAGGCTGCCAGACATAGACACTTTGGAAAACAAGCAGAGCAAAACTGTAAAAGAGCATGTGACTTTAATAAATGAAAATAGGATCATTTCGTTTTGGAAAAGGATCTATTCTAAATATTACATTAGGAAGCAATGATATTCACTGATTAGAAGAATGTCTAATTGGAAATTCAGAAAAAAAAGCTTATTTTGATTTTAGCTCTGCCTCGGACTAATGAAACCATGGACAAGTCACTTTCTTACCTGAGATCATAAACTTTTTGAAACAGTCATTTTGTTTTAAATGTATGCCTAATTCCAGGTCCAGTGATTGTACCGCTTTTGTTCTTGACTATAAGTCTGATATAAATCACAACTTGAAAGGTAAAGAAAGTCAGCAAAATCAAATTGAAATAGAATTTCACCACCCTTTATTTCTGTACCTTCTTCCCCAACTTCTCCGTGACTGAATTCAAATTTCTCCTCAGAGCCTGCCTCTTCTGGGAAAACCTTAGCCTTGCTTCTCAGTCTTAATCCCCTAACCAAAACTAATTTAAAAGTGGGTTGAGCCATACTTTTGTAAATTTATCTCCTACAGTATGTGTGGTGTGGGGCAGGGGCAAAAATCTGCCTGACCTCTCTGCCCACCCATTACATTTGTCTTGCCCCCAATGCTGCTGGCCATTCTCATGGGTGGTGTAACATTCAGTTTGGCCTCTGCATGTACCATCGGGCAGCCCAATCCTACCTACGTTTCTCCTCATCGATGCAGCAGCGGTGCCTACACTGCATCCCGTGGTGAAATACAGGAGGTGAGAAGTCTGCTCAAGGTAAGGGGACATTTGTCCCCTTGCCCCAGGGAAAGCCCCAGCCCCCGCAATGGGTCTGCTATGACTGTGTTGGAAGATCTGTGTTGGAAGATCAGGCCCAGGAAGGGGGTTAGGATACTGATTCCCACCCCCCTCCCAGGCCTGATCCACCCACTCCCACCCCATCACTGCCCCCACCCCATTCCCCTCCCTGCCCTCCCCACTTTCCCCTTCATCCTGTGCTGCGTTGCTCCCTGCAGGCTTTCCCGTCAATCCTGGTTTCTGGTGTGCTGTCGGAATGTACTTTATGTTACGTTTGCGGCAGCTAGCACCGGCGTGGCGCAAGTTAGGATTGTGCCATAAGGCATGTACGCTCAAACTCTGTGGCTAGTTTCCTAGTTTTATCTTGGAAGTTGACCGCACAGTTTGAGCCAACGCACATTGGATTGTATGAGCACAATCCTCAGTTGAATATTAGGGCTCAGTCCTATCCCCTGCCAGCCCATAGCACACAGCACTGCTGCCGACACAGCAGACATGAGAAAGCATGGGAGAGGTAAGTAAAAATCCTTGTTACTTACCTCCCTGTAAGCTGCCTGGCCTCCAGTGGGTCTCCTTGAACCCACACCAGTTATTGAGCCGGTGTAAGTCTGAGGAGAGACAGGAAGCGGCTCAGGGCAGGGAGAGGAGGATAAGATCTCGGTGAGCTTGACTCCAGCTGAGAACTTTCCCCTCCTGCCTGGTCCGCCCCCGCCCCCACTGCTGTCCTACCTGCTCTGGCTAGGTGTCTGTGAGCTGCTGACATGCATATGGGAATATGTTGCACAAGTGCAAAGTCAAGTCAGGATTCCATTCATATTTCTGTGTACCTTGCAAGAACGTTGCACTATCACTTTTGCATGCACAAGCCCTTACATGAGCAGAGGAGTGACATGCAGTCTACTCAGGTCTACTAAGTTCAGTGGGGCTTACTTCCAGATAAATGTGCATAGGATTGCAGCTTTAGGATATAACCCTTTATTCAGATTAGAGCATCACCACTGGTATAAATGAACTATCAGGGATAAATAGTAATTTACATTCTTCAGAGACCTTTCTTTTTGGAAATAAAAGATATCTTCAACCTTCCTATTTCTCCATTGCTGTCATGTCTGACACAGAGGAGTCATTTTCAAGAAGGCTTATTTTGGAGTGAGACTATAGCAATGTTGTCTGTTTCAAGCTATTTTAGCTCAGCTTCTCTGACCAAATGAAACTGGCATACCCCCTTGTCACGAGGCACTAAGCCATCTTGACAGATGGGTCTGAGTGCAAGCACGCAAGAAACCATGTTGGAGCATTTAATTGTTAGTAAAGGGCAAAATTCCTGGGCAGAATGTTAAAAGTAGGTCTATAAATTAAGGGAAATGTCACAGAGATCCTCTTCTACCGCACAACGAATTGTGAAAATAACAACAGGACTCCTGCATTTCACACAAGGCACACACGTTTCCAAGCTAAGTGCTTTGTTGGAAGAGGTGAACAGCGTCAAGTGCCCAGTTTTTTTTGTGGCATCTTGCCAAGCATGCCCTCAGATCCCATTTGGCACCAATTCTGGCACTGAACAGGGTGCAGATCCTGCTGTCATGTTTGTATGTAAAGAAAGGGGAAAAAAAGAATTCCACAGACTCTCCTTTTTTTTTTTTTTAGTTTGGAATCTATAGCAAAAAGAACCTCAGAGACTTGGCTAGGGGAATACACCCACAAGCACAATCTAAGATCAATTGAAATGTGATGCCAGTAGTAGTGAAATGGCCACTGACCGTGCAATCCTGTGTAGTCTTGTGCCGGGGCAGCACGTGCTGCCCCAGTGCAGGGTGTCATAAACATGCCATAAAGCGTGTTTCCGACACCCGGCGAGTAAGGACCACCAGCCTTTACCCGGCCATTCCCCTGGCCCTGCACGCACCGGAGCAGGTAAGCCCTACACCGGTTGGGGCAGGGGCGGGGGGAGGGCAGACCAAGCGGGCAGGGAGGGTGACCAGTGGCCGCCCCCAGGCCTGGAGAGTGTGAGGATATCGGCGGCAAGATCCGCCATATCCCCAGCCCTCTCCAGGCCCGATGCAGCCTTGCTCGAGCAGCACAAATGTGCACAAGCTCTAGAGCTCATGCACATTCAAGGAGGTCTCCCGCTGCTTACATTGGGCCTCCACATTGGGCTTACATTGGGCTCACTGGGCCTCCTACCTCTTACACCAGGGGAAGAGGACGATCGTCCTCTTCTCCTAAGTTGTTCCCAGGCTGCCCCAGGGAAGCCTGGTAAGGAACTCGATAGGATACGGCGGCAGGCCCTTTAGGCCGGCCACCGTATCCTACACAGGATTGGGCTGTCAGATTTGCGTGCTGGAGCGCCATGTTGTTAGCATCATGTTTCTAAACAGAGAGCCTCTTGATTCAGACTCAGCACTATTGTGTAGGTTGCCATCATTACCAGTAGCAACTTAGTGCAGCCAGGCATGTGAGCATTCCACACAATCACACCAAATCATGTGATTCACTGTTTACCAAATGACACTCACCATGTGGAACTCCACCAACATAGAGATCCACTAAGCAGGTTTGGGCAGCTGCAAAGTTATTGACCACATTTGAATAGGACTGTAGATGCTTCATTTTGTTAATACAGGTTGAGTATTCCTTATCCGGACTGCTTGGGATGAGAAGTTGTCTGGATTTTGGATTTGTCTGGATTTTGGAATATTTGCATAAATATAGTGAGATATCTTGGGGATGAGACCCAAGTCTAAACACAAAATTCATGTATGTCTCATATACACCTTATAGTCTGAAGGTAATTTTATCCAATATTTTTTCATAATTTTGTGCCCCAGCATGCCTTGCTCTATGCTAACCAGGTGCTGGGAATTTTTTTTTTAAGTCATAGCCCCCAAAATGTCTGGATTTTGGAATAGTCTGGATTTCGGAAGTCCAGATAAGGGATAACCAACCTGTACATATAAAATAAGCTGTAATCTGCCATTGGTCTCTCTATCACACCTGTACCACTATGTCACTTGATCAGAAAAGGAAACTGTATATCCTTTCAGTTAGAAGCTGTCACTGCAGAACTAAATCATCCCAAAAATCTGGTGGTCTGCATGTTCCTATAACAATCCTCCTTATAATTTATTGGTTGTCTTCATTTATCCAGTCTGGGGAACTTATTGTAAGGAGGTACGATCTCTAGAGATTCTATACACTTTCTGATCTCCAAATACTTGGCCTATGTTTTCAGCCTGCTTAGAATGTCTACCTTTGCTCCCCATTTACCCAGGGATTATGTAGAATCATAGAATACTAGAGTTGGAAGGGACCTTAGAGGTATCTGCTCAGCACAGGCAATTATAGCATCCATGACAGATGGCCATCCAGCTTCTGCTTGAAAACCTCCAATGAGGGAGCCCACAACTGCACGAGGCAGACTGTTCCAATGCCGGACAGCTCTTACAGTTGGGAAATTCATCTTCAGGTATAATCTAAATCTACTTCTCTGTAGTTTCAACCCATTGGTTGTAGTCTTGCCCTCAGGAGCCAGAGAGAACAAGTCCTCACCTTCTCCTGTGTGACAGCCCTTCAGATATTTGAAGATGGCTATCAAACCTCCCCTTAGTCTTCTCTGGGCTAAACATACAATTTTATTTTAACCGTTCCTCATAGACCTGGTTTCAGACCCCTCATCATCCTAGTTGCCCTTGCCTGAACCCACTCTGGTTTAGCAATATCCTTTTTAAAATGTGGTGTCCAAAGCTGAACACAACAGTAATTTTTTTGTTTTTGTTTTTTGCAGTCGCATCACACTGCTGGCTCATGTTCAACTTCTGATCCACTAAGACACCAATGGCCCAACCTTATCCCCCCCACCGTCTTCCACCATGCAGGCATGCTGACAGAGCGTGTGCTGCATGCAACGTTGAGGGGACGGAGGGATTAGATGGCCAGTGAGAGGAAATAAGAATGCATTTTTCTTACCTCCTGGTAGGCTACCTCTTCAAATGAGTCATCAAGGGCTAAGCTTCAGCAGCAAGCTCCATCCGCTTTGCACCAGTGCAAGGATGCAGATTTAAAAAGGAGAAAACAGAGAAACAAGGAAAAAAGAGGAGGAAGGGAAAAAGCCAGAGACAGTCCAACGTCAAGCAGCACAGCCCCACAGCAGTCCCACAAGCCCTTCCCCCCAAAACAAGCAGCGCCAGCACACAGCCCTGCAAGTAAACAGCAGCTCCATAAGTTTATCCCCCACAAATAAGTACCACTCAGCCTCACACACACCCCACAAACAAAACAGCTAGCTCTCATACACTCAGCCCTTCTTTCCCTCTTTGCAACTCCCACATGAAACTCCCTTTGTTATCTCTTAGTTGACCCCTTTTCTGAGCTACGTACCTGAGCTCACTGCTGCTCACCCCATGTTCTTTTAACATGATGCCATATTAGTAAAGTCAGGGTCAAAATGGGGAAGCATTTATTTTTAAACCAAAAGTTTTAAACCATTGGAGGTTTCCACCACTATACTTGTACATACGTGCGCACGCGCGCGCACACACACACACATTCTGAAACTTAACAGAATGACAGCCAGTATGAATCTAACTTTTAAATGAAGATTGGTTTGCTTGCCATCCCAACTAGGAAATTCACATCTAATTAGGTGGTCAAGTACAAGAGAGAAAAAACTCAGAACTGAAAGCAGTGCTTGGCTCAAGTTATATTGACTTTGGCAAAAATACAGCATGAAGCATTATGTTTCAGATAAAAATAAATGATTATCTTTCAAGGAGAATTCTCTGTATTAGCTTAGTAAGTGTATGCTAATTCAGTTACCAGTGTGTAACTATGAAACACCGCCAGTGATGTTATTTTGTTGAATATTTTGTTTTGGAAATCAGTTCTGATTCAAGTGGTTCTTCACAAAGTGAAGCATAATAGTGTCAGCGTATGTATAATTTATACGCCAAATGTTAGTTATGGTCTGTTTAATGGTATTTAATGCTGGTGAATGACATCATGCTTTCTTTTACACAATGAAGGGCAGAAAAAAAACGAACTAGTCAAAAACATGTTATAAGGTAAGAATATGTTTATTGATTAAATTATTTAAAAAACTTAAAATATAGGAATAAACATAATTGCTTGGGGAGATAGCTAAACTCTCTGTGAAAGGAGTTGTGCTGTAGCATATATGATACATACTATATAGTTATTTTAATCATCATTTACTTACTGTATTTGTGTTATCTAATATGCCTTGAGCAATTCATTTTGCCAACAGCACAGTAAATTGCTGCACAGGCTCTCCCCTTTATTAGTGGCAATTATGAAATCCAATTTTAGTTGTACTTACTACATTTCCTCCACTGCCTACAGGGCATCCCTATGGGAGGGATATGAGTTAGTGCTTCTGGTCTTAATCTTTACGTCTTTTACCCCCAAATCCATTTTTGTACATTTTCAGTTAGACGTACATTACTCTATTTACACCAACTGCCTCTCTCTCTGCAGTGTGTTTTTGTAATAGATTTTTTAAAAGAATAGAGAAAATTGCATGGGTGAGTCAATGTGTTAGGAGAAGAAGTAGGATGGCAAAACATATCTGACACGTGAACAATGATCTCCTGTGTCGTCTTTGAAAATGTATACAAATAGTACAGGAAGTGAGATCCTGCTCCCTGGATTTTGTGATACCTTTGCTCATGGATCAGATTTGTAGACCTTTGTAGGTCTGACTATGCACTGGGACAGTAATTGCTGTGGCACAGGGGCTTTCAAGCAGAAAGATCCTCCACTTTCAGCAACCATTTATCTGATGGAAATTGTCCCTTTAGTCCTGAATTATATCCTTAACAGTAAGCTAAAGAGGACCATTCTCAATGAAAGACAGTGGTGTTCCTACACTCTCTGTGGGGGGGGGGCGCCGACGCAACACTCCCACGTGATGCCACAAGCCCCGCTCCTGGGGGTGTGATGTCATTTTTGTATGCTGCCGCAGAAATTCGGCAATGGCGTGGCGCGAAAACACCCCGGGCGCTTTTCGGCAGCTTTTGGACCTTATGGAGCCCAGGCTGGTGGGCCAATCTTGTGGCTGAAGAAGACAACAAGCGGCGGAGGGGACAACAGATCCGGAGGCAAGTACATCCCACCGCTGCTTGGCGCCTGGTCACCTTCGGGCCCCTGCCCCACCCCCTAACGACGTCTCTGAAAGAATACCATTGGCTTTTATGAATTGTAAAAAGGTTGCCTTTTAAAAGCTTCTCCTATTCAAAATGAACTGTTTCTATCACGGGGTTTGTTATGAAAAAAAGACTAAACAGTAGCTCTTGGGGATGAATAGATAGGAAAATATATAATCCCTCTTGGAAATGTACGAAACAGCAGGAAATTCCATGAAACATGCTTCAAAGACACTTCAAATAGTTGAAATCCTTGTTGTTTACTCCTAGAACAAAATAAAATGTTGAACTTTAGTCTATGATCGGTGAGGTGGTATGTGGAGAGGGGGTGACTTGCCAGTTCCAAGGGCTCCTTGTACAGTGGATTTCTGTCTGCTCTGAATGTTCACTGGTCACCACTAGAGGTGGGGACAAAATCTGCTCTATTGATCAACCACCCAATGATGATGCCCACCCCTATCTGAATAGCCACACCTCTTGATCTGCATATCCTCATCTTGGGTTCTGTACTCTGTTCATGTGACATTACAGCAGACTGTTGGGAACTGACTTTTATATACATAGAGATTGTTTTAAAGATCCACAAGGATGACCAACTGATGAAATGTTTTCCTTGTGTTTTTTCCCCTTTGCCTTTATATATGCTCCCATATATATGTGCATGCATATATTACACACACACACACACACACACACACACACACACACACACACACACACACACACGGTGACAGAATGCCACACCTCCCATATATGTGCATGCATATATTACACACACACACACACACACACACATGGTGACAGAATGTCACACCTGTATCCAGAAGTGTGCAAATTTGCAGTTTCCTTATACTTAAGCATAGGCTTACCATAGTCCCGGAATCGAGTGCCGCCGCAGCCTGCAAAAAAGACGAGTCTCTCCCAGAAGTGCACCGCGGTGGGCCAATGCAAGCCGCGGCTGTTCTGGCACTTCCGGTAAACAAGGCGACCACGTTGGCCCGCCACAGTGCAGAGGTTCATCTTTTTCGCAGGCCATGGCAGCGCTCGATTCAGTGGGAATTAAGTAACTTTATCCTCCAATTTCTTTAAATTATTAAAGCAGGGGTGGCCAACCTTCCACCATAAGGGCCTCTATGTTCTTAAGAGTTGTATAGAAGACAGAATCTTGGCAGCTGCAATTGCTGATGGTGCTGCTAAAGCAGATGCACCTGCTGAAATGCCCTCACCTATACAACCATTAAAGGGCCAGGCACTGGCGTCGCTCGAGGTGGGGCGGAAAGCTAAGTTCTGCAGCTTTCCACCCCACCATTACTTTCCGGTATGAGGCGCCCTGCCCCCTCATCGTAGGAGCCCGTCAGCGGAGAGAAAGCAACGCACAGAGACTCTCTGCGCGTTGCCTTGGATCCACCGACAGGCTCTGACGACGAGGGGGCGGGACACCTCATACCGGAGAGTAACAGTGGGGTGGAAAGTTGCAGAACTTAGCTTTCCGCCCCACCTCAAGCGACGCCAGTGGGGCCAGGAGCATTCATGTTGAAAGGTTGCCACTCCTGCTTTAACAAATGAATGACACATGCCCTAGCAATTCTCCATTTAGAAGATACAAAAAAATGCAGCCAGAGCATTAGACTTCACCTACACTGTTTACAGATTAAAAGCTACTGGCAAGCCTGTTACATATATTTTTATACATGGAATATGATTCCAGAAAACAGTCCGCTCCACAACCTGGTTAAGCCTGAAATACTTGGACTAATGACAATTTAATCCTATTGAATTTGGAACTAAATCAGCTTAAATTCAAGTACCTCTGTTTAATTGGTTTTTCAATCACAGCCTTAGTGACACAGACCCTCTGTATTGCCTTTGATAATGATCCGTAAATAGTTTTATTCCCCCTTTTTCCTTTAAAAAGGGAAAAATAGCTCTGTTGTTTTCAAATGTTGAATGGCAAATAGCTAATGACATATTTGTAATTACCTACATGTCTTAACTAAGAAAGTAGTCAGTTTATAGTTACCTCCAATATGTAAACTACAAATTATTAGTGCATGAAAATGGCATCCAAGTTCTGTTGCTGGGGTCTAGTAATTTTGGATATTTTCCATGCTATTACTGCCTGCTCCATATACCTTTACTGGTTCTTTTTGAAATTAACTTAATGGCACTCTACAGAAATGGACTGCCTACTGAGAAAGAAAGCTTACTTGCAAAGATGGACTAACTTCCTACTGGGAGGCACTGATTTGGCACAAACAGAGAAATGCTTTAGCATTAATTTACTCGGGTATCAAATTATTTAAAATAAATAATTAAAAGCATTTTAAGAATTGAGGGTAGTCAGTGTTTGTTTCAATCATTTGGATCTGTGCTCTTAGATTTTTATAATGCAAACACCTTATAATAATATTCTAAGTTACATTGCGAAGGCAATAGTTGAGACAAATCCTCTTTGCATAACAAAGAAGGAAATGTGAAGATGGGCTCCTATTTCTATGGATTGAATGTTCTTCACACGTGGGCCTATTGATGCATGACATGTTTGTTTGCACGTGTACATGGCATCGGGTGCAATAGAGGCACCCATCTTGAAAGGGGGTGGTGGTGTTGAGCAATCAAGGGCCATAACGGCACACAAAAAAAAGGTCCTTGATGAGTTCTACCCCTTAATTGTCATTCCGCTTCCCTATGGGAATTTAAGATATACAAATCTAGGGCACAAAACTCCTCGTGTCTTTATTCATTCATTGGCTTCAGTCTCTCATACATCTGTCTACCCACTGGTGCTGGGTCAAGAACCCCTATTCACTCCACCACCCAAGAACCACTGTGACGACTGGCACCCAGGACAGATGCCTGACCTCTCTTTCTTTCCAACCTTCCTTCCTTCTCTCCCTCCGCTTCCCAGAGCAGCCCACTGAGCAGCTGTCCCTTTTGTAAGCTGCCACGACAACACCCACTGGACCGCTTCTCAGATAACCCCATTCCCTCAGGAAAGCAACCTCAGCTCTCTTGCCTCACTTCCCTCTTTGGAGCTAGCTAAGGTTACGGCCTAGGCCAGCGGGTGGCGCAGTGGGTTAAACCGCTGAACCATGAGCTGTCGATCGAAAGGTCGGCAGTTCGAATCCACGACGGGGTGAGCTCTCGTTGCTTGGCCAGCTCCTGCCAACCTAGCAGTTCCAAAGCATGTTAATGCGAGTAGATAAATAGGTACCGCTTGCGGGAAGGTAAACAGCGCTCCATGTTCCAGCCGCATGCTACGCGCTGCGGCAAGGAGAGTCATGCCGGCCACCACATGACCACGGAGGCGTCTTCGGACAACGCTGGCTCTTCGGCTTTGAAATGGGGATGAGCACCACATCCTAGAGTCGGACATGACTGGACTTAATAGTCAGGGGTCACCTTTAAGGTTACGGCCTAGTCTGCCAGGGTTTGCTTTTGAAGCCTTTTTCTGCCACCCTTCCTGCCTTTGCAACAGGAGATTGCTGCGCCCTGGCACCCTTACCCTATGATGTCTGCAACTCTCCAAATTGCTTCAGCAGATGCCTTTGGCAACCCTGGATCACAAATCCCTCCCCCTCTATCTTCTGTGCATCATCTACAGTCATTGATAACACGCAAGTGAGTTAAGTGATTTCCCAGTCTGCTGAGGGCTCACTCCTTACCTGTATCCCAGGTGCAGGCTACAGAGTAATGCAATGCCGCCCTGGTCTTGCACTGTGGTTGGAACATTGGTATTTTCCTTCTTTTCCCCTGTCCTCCTTCTCCTTCCTTTCCACCACCACAATACTCCCCCCCCCCATTTTTCAGCTCCTATTCCCCTGGGGTAACTCTTCTGGCATCCTTTCCCCCTCTTTGCTTGTGCCAATACATGTCCCTTTCTCCTTAAGGATTTATTTCTTTCCTTTTCTACCTAGCAATTTAAGGTTTATAGCTGTCTGGGTGATTGCTGAAAATATTGCATTGCATTTCATTATTGATTCCCCCCTCCCTGTTAAGTATTATCTTCCTCACAATAAAAGCTATCTGTTGCTGCACCTTTACCATCACCTCTCTTCTTCTTATATATATGCCATTTCACCGAGTTGTGCCATTGGCCACTGCACTTGATCCCTGCACATATAGTAGATTTCCCCTCTGTGCACATGTTACACATGTCTTAGAAGAATGTCCGGTAACACTGTACCTTGCGGAAACCCATTCTGTGTGTACATGTGAAGCTGAGACAAAATAAAGGATGGATGTTGTTCTTGTAAGACATATAGTAATTGTACGGTGTTATCTGTAGAGCAACAAATATCGATTCAATTACTGACGTCTTTCTGAAAGAACCAGTATTTTTCTCCTGTCTTCCTATTATGCGATCTAAATATCTATGAAATTAGTGCTACATGGAATCCATAATGTTGGCTTTTCAGCAAACACCCCTTTTGGAAGAGGAGACCTGTACACCTTACTGAAACATTAATTTTTCCTCCCGATAGGGCCCTTCAAAACATAACTTCTAAAATTACATATTTATCACTGCATTTATTTTATAGAAGTTACGTTGTAGTGGTAAGTGTTTACAACATTAATAGATATGAAACGTGGCTGAACCAGTTACCAAAACATTTAATAAAGTTAAGTGCCTGAACTGGGACCGAGCCATGAAATCTGGCTACTCTTGAGGGATCTTCCTGCACTTCTGCTTATTGATTTTTTTCTAAACTGATTACCACTGTTTTTTGTTGGTGTTTACAGGTTCAGTTCTGATTCAAGTTCAAGGCAAATAAGGGCATGTAGGATCAGGTTCTACTCCAGTTCATTGAAAGATCCTTTTCTGAACTGGTATTTTGGTATGGGTTCCACCTCAGTATGACACCCTGTGCTTGAATATTATTTATCACAACACGCCCCGAGGAATGCAATGTCACTGCTGCTTGACAACCTAAGGAAATCATTCCTGCTGTTAAAAAATGGCATTTTCTCTGTCATTTCCTCTTGTGCTAAAAATAATTTAAACAAACAGAGTTATTGGAAAGGCAGAAGAGCCACGAATACAACTGGCAGAGAGAATAAATAATATTCACATTACTAGCTGCGATGTCCTCCTTTTCAGGTTAGAGTACCAGTGGCTGAGTAAACTCGCATAGGAAGACTATCCATTATGCTGACTGAAGCAAATATACCACAAACTCTCACTTCATGTTCCATCTGAAACTACAAATATAATTTGTTTAGTGAGTTTTGTCTTGTTTTCATATGTTGAAATAACCTGTGAAACTATCTATTCTAGCAAAAGGACATTCAATTCCTGTCAACAACAGAAACTGTCTTCTTGCTTTTGTTTCCATATATAGCCTGGCCCCCAGCTGCCATGTACTGAGCCAAAGGTGAGAATAGCTTAGTTCTGTGGCAGAAACTACAACTTCAGAATTACCCATAAGCAATGCATTATTGGGTTCACATTACAATATTTTCACAATAGAATGGTGTCTCCGGAATGGATTACCATTGTAAAGCAAGGGTCAGCGGTACTGGTTTGAGCTGGTGGTTTTACAGCACCCATTGCATCTGTAAAGGCTGGTTCATCCATGTGCAGAGAATGGCTCTCTCCTGAACTCTGTGTCCATGTTAGGATTAAACAAACAGGACTGGCTTGTTTGACTACCTGACTACCCTGATTACCACCACATTCTGCCCCCCAATCTTCACACATTGGACTGAGGAACAACATACAATTGTATAGCATGGAAACCCTATTTCCCTCTCTAAAAAGTGATTTAAAAGGTGCTTACTGCACTCTTTAGGGTCCATGGCTATCAGTTTACACAACATTGTAATTATAAAACAAGTTACAAGGCCATATCCTTCCCTCAATACACACCACCACAATGTCAAAAAATTCTGCTACCGGCTGAGATGCTGCTCAGAAGGCTTGCGTTTGCTTCAGTGTTCACATTGGCTATATCCTTCCCACCAGACTCACAGCCATGATGTTTAAAAGGCTGCTATTGGCTGAGAAGCTACCAAACGCTTGCCATTTGCATTACTGATTGGCTTATTTATCACCCATGAGGTCCTGTTGACAGCAATTGTAAGCCCACAGTAAAGTGAATAACTTATTGTATAGTGAACCTTGTTTTACTATGGGGAGACAATTGTACAGTGATTTGATTGTTAAATGAACCCACTGTAAAGCAGAGGCGTTGTTAGGGGGGCAGTGGGGCAGTGGTCCCCAGAGTGGCAGGGTGCCACGCAGCGGGGAGTGCACTTGCCTCCAGAGTCGTTGTCACCAGTTTGCCCCTCTGCCGCTTTTTTCTTCTTTGATGTCGCTCCGGCGGCGAGATCGGCCCTCCCGCCCACCCTGGAACCGTTTGGCTCCAAAATGAGTTGAAATGCAGTGGGGGTTGTTTTTGCGCTGCGCTGCCACCGAAATTCGTTGGCGGCATGTGGAAAATGATGCCACGCCCCCTAGGGGCGGGGCTTGTGGCGTCACGTGGGGGTATCGTGTTGGCGGCACCCCCTCATGGGGGTGTAGGAACGCCACTGCTGTAAATTGAGGGTCTACTCTACTGTCTTTTGTAACTTAGCAGGAAGCTCATATCAATTATAAGTCAAGAAGTACAGATCTCTGATGTACACAGAACTTCTGACTCCCATGTCTTATATGATGCCTAGAGTCTCAAACCAGGAACTTGGGCAGCAGGGCTGATGCCTTGCAGTCTGTGCCACTGAAACAGTTTGATGGGAGAAGGACCCCCCCCCCCCGACCTGAGTCTTGCTGCTATACAGCACCGCTGCCCCCTACTGGTGGCCAGAAGGACAAATGCAACCAAACAGACCAGGAAGAATCAGGTGACTTGGAGAGTCAATAAGACTCTGCTGATCAAATCTGAGCTTCTTGTCTAAAAGAGAAGGTGCCAAGGAGACGCCACCTTCACTCACCTTTCTTTGCCCTAGTGACTGGCTGCTCCAGCACCTGAATCCCAGCTTGTCTTACATCACATCATCTGACTCTTGTCCTGAAAACTGAACATCAGACTGTTTTCCATGCCAGATGCCTCAGACCACGCTGGACACCAACACCTCTGCTTTAAAGGTAAGAGGGCTACTGTACTGCTTCCATATTCATTTAACTCCTATTGCTATGCACACACATACTGGTACAGTAAATGGTGACA
Source organism: Plestiodon gilberti rubricaudatus (assembly GCA_026170595.1). Classification (NCBI taxonomy): domain Eukaryota; kingdom Metazoa; phylum Chordata; class Lepidosauria; order Squamata; family Scincidae; genus Plestiodon; species Plestiodon gilberti. The sequence goes on along the minus strand of JANXHW010000003.1, from coordinate 68,011,508 downwards.
AATGGAAGCACTCTTAGGTATTGGGCATCTCATCCTGTGACAGTGTTATAATGTGTGATCCAGTGAATGTCATTCATCTGTATGTGTCATGATTCAAAACATTTCTTTTACCTTTGGGGAATATTCCAGCAATGATGAATATATTTTCAGTAACCCATACTGTTCAATGTTCAATGAGCTACTTCAATCTACCTTGCTAATGGCATTGGATATTTTAGTCTCAGGTAAGTTATACATATTTCATTAACTATTAAAATCTTTTTTTTTCCTAAGGGACTGTCCGTAAAATATATTCTACTTTAAAAACCCTTTTTAATCTCCCTCACTTCTTATAATTTGTCACATTATTACAGACCCCCCCATCAAAAGTCTGCCATATACGTCATGATAGGCCTAGCACACATTACTTTGAGTTGATATTAGCTATTTAGTGAGCATTTTTTACACCTTGTATTTTTATTCTTGAATAGAAAATACAAGGGAGTAATACCGTGACAGATCAGAGGCCAGAAACAGAAATGCAGAAACAAAAATCCCTAATAAGGTATCCACCTAATACCATTAGTAATAATGAACTAATGGATTTCCTGGCACTGGTAAGTCAGCGGTGGGAGTGGGGACCGTGGGCAGAGAGGGGGAGGACCTGAGGCATTTCTGGGCAGGGAGGGGGGAGGAACCATGGGTGGGGAGTAGACAGGAGGGAGAGGATTGAGCTGTTTGTTTTCCACACCTTTGGAGGAAGAAGTTGGAGCAGCCCCTGCAATCCTGTTCCCAATTATTCTCCAGTGAGCGACTGCCACCAGCTCCTCCTCTGTGACCTCACTGGTCAGATAGGGAAATTCATGAGAGCAGAACTCCAATTACCCTCCCCACCCAGTCAATTTTGAAGATGCAGCAGGTGAAGGAGGTGGAAATGAGTAGGTGGAAGCAGTAGCGTCGCTAGACGCGCGACACCCTAGGGCTGGGGGGTGCGTGTCACCCCCCGCCCTAGGGTGTCACCCCCCCCGAACTGGAGGCCGGGGAGCCGGCCTCGGAACAACTGGCTTCGCCGGCGCTCCAGGGCCTTCTGAAAGCCCGCAGGCTCAAAACGTAAGGTTTTACGTTTTTCGCGCATGCGCATTGCTTTTTTGAGGGCAAAGGGCTGCCCATTTGCCTTCAGAAAAGCAATGCGCATGCGCGAAAATGTAAAACTTTACGTTTTGAGCCAGCGGGCCTTCAGAAGGCCTTGGAGCGCCGGCGGGGTCAAACGCTCCAATGCTTGCTCCCTGGCCTCGGAGCGTCCGGACTCCGGAGGCTCCAAGGCCGGGGGAGCCGGCCTCAGAGCGTCCGACGGTGACGCGCGGGTGACGTCACCCCTTTGCGCGCGTCACCCCCTGGCGGTCCGCCCCCCCCACCAGGCTCTGTCAACGCCTCTGGGTGGAGGCAGAATAGTTGAAGGAAGTAGAGGCGGCGTCTGCAATCAGGATCTCCACCTCCCTTCACTCCCTACTTCTCTATGTATTTGATGGCCAGGTAGGGAAAATCTTGGGAATGGAACTCCCCAAACCCTCCCTACAAGTCACCCACACCAGGCACCACCCCTCCCACTTCTGTCACACTTCCAGCCCTCCCTGTTCTGCCCCGTTCTGTCCTCCCCCTGTCCCATTTCCCCTCCGACTAACCTACCTGAGTAGGGTAGAGCACAGGGGGCCACTCTGGCGGCGTTCCAGAAGCACATGGCTCCATGCACTTCCATTTCTGAATGTCGCAAAGTGTGTCCCATCACCAGTTGCTAGTTGCGCCAGCAGCGGCGGGGGATAGGATTGGACCATAAAATACTGTTATCAACTAGCAAACTACTATTTGGTTTGAACCTGTCATTGTCAGCATGTGGTCACCACAATTCTCCTGTAGAATATTATGCCTGGCAGGCCTGTGACAGAGGTATAAAAAGCCACGGTTTACTAAATTCATAGCTTCACGTAATCCAAGAAGCTTGCCTTCTGGGAAACTTTGGAAATACAAAAATACTTGACTGCATCTTATTTCGAACTCCATCGAAATGATTACATGTATTCATTCTGCAAATGATGGTGTTCTGTGTATTTTAATCGAGACCTGGGTCTCCTGCTCCCAGTCCTTATAACCAGACCCAACTCATCCAGCAAAGGCTGTTTATTGATGCTCTATTCCCTCCCCCTCCTGACATAGGAGCATGTCACTAAATTGCAGAATAGTTCCCTTTGTTAGATTTCCCAAGCAGGCAGGGGAAATCCTTTGACAATTTCATGTATGAAGCCAGTTAATTGCTTTAGATGGTGGAACAATCACAAGTATTTGGACCTATCATATGAGAGACATTCGTAAACTATGGGAAAGACATATTTGTCAATAAAATGAACACCAGAAGAACAAATTATTTTAGTATGGAAAAAGTCTTCACTTAAGTCAAGGTATTATGATTACACTGATGATTGACATAGCCTTAACTAGCTCTCAATAGCAGGAAGAAAATAAAGTTGTAGCTCTCTCTTTTTTCCCCAAGCATCCAGGACCTGTCTGTATCCAGAAATCTCAAGACACCCTCAAATTGAATAAAAAAAATGAAAGTTGAAATTATTATTTTTTTGTATTTTAAGTTGGATAGGTCCATAATAGAAAAAGATCATCAAAAACAATGAAAAGAAATAATTGTTAATTTCTACAGTACCTTGAAACAGAAACCCATGGGAATAAATGGAATAAGGATACTATTAAAATTTCCTCTTTTATTATATCTTCTCTGCCAGAGTAATTGTTGCTGTGTCCAATGTATGCAGGCGACAATTTACTAGCTGTTTTCTATTAGTTTTTAGCATTAATATATACACGAATAAAATGAATAGCAAGCTTTTCTTTGGTTAATTAAGTGACTGACAAGTCATAGATGTTGCAGTGACTGATTTTAAAAACTAGTAACAAAAGGACAGTAGACTTTGAAGCCATTTGACAGGTTTTGAGGAATTTTTTTTTTTTTTGGTCAGGTTCCCTTAGGAAAACACACACAAAACAAACAACTATCCAGCTCATTCACATAAGAACATAACACTGATTTCCACATAGCAGTTTCTTAAATATAAGGCTGATGTATACACCTTTACAAACGACACATTATACGAGGTAACGCTTTTTTCCAGAAAAGAAAATGCATAGTTGAAATGGATATTGTCAATCCAATATATAAATAGAATATGCTAAATACTGTTTAGAAGCCTATACGATACTTCTGGATAGTAAATGTCTCTTCTTTCCTTCTTACCCTAAAGATGTCCGCGGTGATGGAATGCACAGTAGCTTACATAGTAGTTGAGTTCTGAAGCTACAGGTAGAAGAGCTCTTTCTTCAAGTCAGAACAGTAGATATCAATGAACTGAAAAACCAGGCCCCTAATCCCAGATGCGCAAGCTGTGTTTACTCGTTGGTGAAAGCTCATTCTTCTCAGGACTTTTTTCAGGCCAGTATCCAGATCTCGAATAGACCCCTGGTGAGTCCTGGTGAGCTACATTCCAATTTAAACTCTGGATTTTTACCCCAGTGTAGATCAGCAATATCTGAGGCAAAGGTAGCAAAACATTCTCCCATGTGATGTGTCAATTTCTGTTCCACTTTGCACACTTCCATTATGTTCAATATTCAGTAATTCCAGAACTCTCTCTCTCTCTCTCTCTCTCTCTCTCTCTCTCTCTCTCTCTCTCCCCCCCCCCCAAATTGTGTACAGTATTCGTACAATATCTGTATCCTACTTTTTTCCCCTTTGAAATCTTTGTGCCAAACTATCTTGGCTACTCTCTTTTAATACCCAAATCCCACACTGCAATTGATCTTCAAAGTATTCAAGCACACTTATAAACAGGATGTATCCATGTGAACAACTCAGATTTCAAGCAGTAACATGAACGTAAAGAAATATGCATGGAAAGGACTACCTTTCCATGTGCGCACACATGCACATATTGGCTGAGAATTCTCAGCCAATCAGGAATGATTACCAGTATATTTGTTGTTATCCAACCACACTATTTAGTTCAATAGGATGAATATTCAAATAGACCCTAATTAATCAGTCATGTGTAACTATACACGTATAGATCTGGATTGGCATGAAAGTCTTATGTCGTCGTCGTCCGTTCCCCCCCCCCCCCGAGAGTGAAGGCAATACAAGGACATTATTTGCCCTTGGTTTTTTTTTGTTGTTGTTACATCATCATGTTCACAACAACCCTGTTATCTTGTTCAAGCCCCCCAAAATTCACTGAAGGCATGGAGATGAGCGGGACTGCCCATGCTTCCACGCCTCTTGTTGCCTGTGCATGCAGCTTTAGAAAGAATAGGGTCCTATGCACATACAGCTGTACATGTGTTTCTTCAAGCAGTTGGGAACTATGATTGCTCAGGGTTCCTGATTGCATAGAGGAGCTGTACACAAATAGGCTCCCTTTCTCACAAATGCTGAATGTGTAGACTCCGGGAGGTGTGGCCAACGACAGGTACATTGAGGATAGGGCCAGTTGGATGTCAGTTGGATGCGGCCCTGCTTCCGTTAATGAACGAGTGAGGCTGTATGTCATTCCTGATTGGCTGAGAAGAAGAAAACAGCCCTAAAAATGGTGCTCAAGTAACAGCCGCAATCAGGGCTGCAATCTGATATTTAAAAAAATGCAAACCAATCAGGCAGACTGTTTTGTTTCTCAGTCTTTTTACATGCCTTGAAAGTCCATTTTTCACATAAAAAAGTGGAACTTTAGGAACATTTGGCTGATGCATTTTTTTCTGGCCAAAGCTGGACTTCTACACCTGATATTGCATACTGACCGACTGTCCAGCTCAAAAAACAATCCCTAGTTTTGAAGGCCGGTGTCTTTTTGTAATGAAAAACATGGGATTTTAACGTACTTATTTATCTACATGATTACTAATTAATTGATTGAGTGCCTATGAAATCGGGTGTCTTAACCTGGAAGGATTCTGTTAATGAATTCTTCTAAAATATTAACGTAATGTGTACTCTAAGAAAGGAAATACTTCCTGATTCCTCAATTGACTTGGATTAATTATCAGGGTGATGAATAGTGCTCAAACCTATGTAAATATATGTGTGCCTGAGATTCAAGACCAGTGAAAATATGGCTATGTTTTAGTGGACCAGGGTAACATATTTCATACAGTAAAAGTTGTGAGGGAAGAGGAGTGATATTTATGGAGTGCAAAGCACTGTGGGATTTTGTGGGAAACCACATATATATTCAGCTTGTCAGAAAACATCTTAATATTTACTCTTGCAATCCCTGTGCTAGGGCTTGCTAAACCTAAACCTTTCATTAGCCCACTCACCAGATATCAAGCATTTGCAAACTGCTGAAAGAGATGCTTTCAGAAAGAACACTTTGCAAAAGGGGGAAAGAAAGGTCTTTGCCCTGTTTTATCATGCAGTTGCCTAGTGCAGAAATTTGAAGCACATTCAAAATACTTTCACAATCAGGACAGTTCTATACATTATGATTGCTGTGGGAAACATTGGCAATACACTGGTGTTTTTAGCAGCAAACATCTGTGCGTGCACACATCTGGGAAACTTGGTTGGGCTAAGATCCATATTTATATGGAAGTTTAAAGAGGTGTGTACACCCTGTAAATAGGGTTGCCATATTTCAGTTCACCAGATCCAGGCAGTCTAATAGGCATATTATGCAAAACTTTTGCTAATTATGCAAATTGAGTGTTGGATGGAGGTTAGTAAGCATCACAGCTGCATTTCCACTCCAAGTTGCCCCCTCCCAATGCTGCTTTGCAGTAAGGCAATGGTTCACTGTCTTGTCTTGCATGCTGTTGCATGTAACATATTTATTACAATATTTCTACCCACCTGTTGCCATAAAGTGGCCGTCAAAGACTAAATAAAAACTGAAAAATGTACACTGACAGCCCAATCCTATGCATGGCTCATTAGACAGTGAATGAGACCTACTCCCAGCGCAGTTTGTGTAGGAATCGGATTAACCTATAATTCACAGCATACAGTAGGCCAAAATTTCCTTTGTAATTTGTTCTTCCTCTTCTCGCGCAGCATGAAAATTCCTTACATTCCTTATTCCTCAAAATCTCCAATTTGGTGTAAACACTTCTGGGTAACATTTCCATCTTTGACTTGGATAGATCCTTCATTATTTCACAGGTGAACATAAGCAGGACTGGCCTTACCTGATGCGGGGCCCAATTGCACGCACCCGGAAGTGTTTGGCAGTGATGTGATGACGTCGTAACGATTGCACGCACCCGGAAGTGTTTGGCAGTGATGTGATGACGTCGTAACGTCATTACGTCACAGCCAATTGCTTCCGGATTGCCCTGATTTTGGACCAATCTGAAGCCAGGGAAGGTGGGAAGGCCCTTCCAGTGTTGGAGGAGAGAAGCGTGCCTAGAGCTTCGCGATCCACCGAGCACAGCCCACTAGCCCCATGGCCCCCCAGCCCCGCGGGGCCCAATTGGACAAAATCAGTCCAATCACCCCAAAGCCGGCCCTGAATTGAAGAATATGGACATACTTGTAACACTCCTTAAACCAAAGTCCACTTGGTGAGCACTTCCCTCCACTGTTATATATTGTTGAAGGATTTCCGGGCTGTTCATTTGCCCTGCAATAGTCCGTCCTCCACTGATTAAAAACCCAATGTCAATTATTTTTGTGTGTAGAGAAATACACACGAAAATCATTGTCCTATAAATGATATGCTATTAACATTAATACCACAGGAGCAGCTGCAGTGTATGAAATAGCAAGATGTGCACTATATGGTGCCTTTTCTAGTTTTTAGACTTTTTCTATCTCTATGGGTCACGTCTGTGAGAGGGCAAGAAAGCACATTACAACTGTTTTCATTACATGTCAATCCCAGCCCTGCCTTCCCTCATTGGCTAGAAGAATGGAAGGCAGGAGCAGGATCTTCTAACTGAATGATCACACAGAATATTGCCTGTATGTTTTGGCTTATACTGTACCTCAGATTCCCGGATAGCTAGACACTTCTTGTTGTGTGTTTTGTAATGAAACCTGGCAATCTAGGCAGGTAATGGGCAAATGGGCACCAGGTGGGCTCCCTGAAATCTGAAGAAAGCTGCCAATGCACATAATATGGCAACCCTAACTTTAACACATCCACATATTACATATTTGTTACAGGGGAAAAAATGATATTTCCTATAGCAACCTAAATGCGTGGAGCTGCCTTCCTTCTCCTAGTGAGTGATAACTTTCAGGCACCCCTAAGGGACTGTTCCTGTTCCTACAAGACTTTTTGTACTGGGTTGTGAATACCAAAGCACACAATATTAAGGAGGGTGTGTGTGCGATAATAATGCACACATGTGTGGTTCATATGCGAAAGTGTTAAATTTCTTTGGAATCCACATTCTCAGCACATAATGTTCACATTACACCTTTTTGTAAATAAATAACTTCTAAAAATACATTTGCTAATAACACTACTCAGTTACCAACACTGGATTTTATAGAATTGTTGCCTTAAGATCTTTTTTTTTTTCCTAGCATAGGAAATGTTGTTCATTGTAGCTCCCAGCTTTGTCTGATTCACATTAGTTCTCACAGGGCAATGTAGTGGTTTACAATTGCTTGCATTTTCTATGTCATACTAGTTCACAAATGTATAGTAACAAACAAAGCAGTGGGTTTTATGATCTCCATCTTTTGGTCCCTGAAGGATTTTCTTTTCTTTTCTGTGTGTGTTTTTTTTCCATGGGTAGTTTTATAAATTGAAAATAAATAAACAAACGTTGCTTAAAATCTAAAATGTAGAATTTGGGCTTTTTCAGGGGTCCACATAAATGTTTTTGATCCGTACTGCATGCACAATACGTGACATTACAGCAGGTTAATTCTATATTAAATATAATCAAAAACACAACATGGGGGCCGTCACACTGACACGGTGTGATAGGTACTTTAATACTGCTCAGCATGAGCCCTTGTTATATTTTTTATATGTTAGTAGATGTCTACTTAGAATTGATCAAACCTTTCCTTCTGAAACATATATGCCAACACCTCCACAACACACTATAAACTAGACTCTCAGAAAACAATAATGATGCTTATCACTCACTCGCCTTGAGTTTGCTTGTGAAAAACCTCTAGCTAGTATGCTATTGGAGCTCTTAAAACATAGATCTTTTTGCTGCACTGATAATTCACTCACAGCTTGAGATTGATGACTATGTGAAGTCCATAAAAGATGTTACCACTATATTTTCTTCTTATGATTTATTTTATCATGTTGTCAAGGTTTGCAGAAAACAAGAAACAAATCAATGAATGTCATGCTTAAATATTAAAGAAGGCTGTAATACACAATTTTATTCAGATGCCTTATTCAATCTTGTGGCTCTGGAAAGGGTAGTGGCAGCAAAGCTTTTATTTGAATTACTTTTGGAAAAATTAATTTAGTGTGAATGTTGAATTGTGAGTGGCAAAAGGGTAGCTAACCTTATTTGTTTAAGGAAGAATGTGGAGTTTCTCTGCCTCTTTGAGGAGCAGTTTCAGAGAGGGATGGAAATGCCAGAACTGAATTTGGCAATAGAATAGTTTAATTTAAAGCCCCTTCCTTTTAAATTAGCGGAAGGCTTGGGGGGGGGGGCTGACACTGCCTGAAGAGCGTATAAACCAGCACATTGTACCAGTTACTCTTTCCTAATCACTAACTTGACATCACATCTTATCCCTTGGTAAGGGAGTAAAAGAGAGAGAGGAGACTCATATTATAACTGATTTTGAGGCAATGCCTACAGGTGCACAATATTTCAAAATTGGTTGTTTCATGTCTAATATCCCCTTTACATGTGTCATCAAAGTTCAAACATAGATTGGATTTTTAAGAATCCCCCCCCTCAAATACCGTACAATATTTTTTAATTAAGGGTGTGAGAAATTGCATTGGAGCATTTTGATGGTGTCTTTTAGCTGAACATCCATCTACCTACAGTGCTCTTCAAAGGAACAGAGTCTTCAGCTGAGATTTAGGAAGAAGCAGGTCCAGGAACAACTACTGTATATGGGTATGTGTGCACCTGAAGTTATCCTCCTGTGTGTGTCTCTCAGCAACCCAATGACCAAAGGCCTTTTTTATTTATTGTTATGTATCTGTTGACTAGGGGCCTCAGTGGCTTAGTGGTTAAGATGCTGAACTGCAGACTGGAAGGTCGGTAGGAGAGCAGTTTGAGACTTGAGTGCCACATGATGGAGTGAGCTCCCAACTCTTGTCCCAGCTCCTGCCAACCTAGCAGTTCGAAAACAAGAAATTGCAAGTAGATAAATAGGTAGCAGGGGGCGGGAAGGTAATAGCGTTCCGTCAGTGATGCCGGCCACATGATCACGGAAGCGTCTTTGGACAGCGCTAGCTCTTTGGCCTTAGAAACGGAGATGAGCACCACCCCTAGAGTTGAACACGACTGGCTTTCCAGCAGGGGATACCTTACTTTTTATCTTTATCTGTTGACTGCATTTCTATGCTGCCTTGACATTTAAGGCAGTTTACAGTTTTAAAATATGACAACAACAGTTTCATGCAGTAAAATGGAGTTGTCTCAGCTCAGTGCTGACCACTCCAGGACCTGCTGGTTTGAGCTCCCTTGGCGCCTTTCTTCTTTCTTTCCCTCAGGATGCACAGATCTTAAGTAGACCTGGGAAGGTGAGGGATGGGCTGCCCCAACAGACCTCACAGGCCACTGCTGGTCTCTATAGGAGGTGATGTTACAAGCACCTCTGCCCTGGGTGCCTCTTCTTCTGCCTTCTCTCACGGTATGCAGATTGTACTTTGTTTTGAAGTATGGATGGGGGACTCAAAAAAGCAGTTTGGAAGGCTGTTGTTAGGAGCACTGGAAAAGGAAATCCTCCTAAATTGTTCCGTGTATCCTTCAGAATTTTGTTCCGTGTATCCTTCAGAATTTTGGGCACATATTTCCAGAATGTTTTCTGTCTTTCACATTCCTGGGGTAAATGAGCAGATGGGAAGAGATTATCTGCTAGCTGCCTACTAAAGTTTTCCGTTCACTTTCTTGTACATATCATCCTTTCTTGCGACAACTCTGCATCATTTGACATTGCAATTTGTATTCTCTCAAGTGGCTTATTTGCTTATTGATATCGGGGCTTCTTTGGATTGCTATAGCTAAGGCTGCCATCATAAGAGAAACTTGAGATGCTTGTCTTGAGCAGTGCAGCAAAATACCTCAGTTCAACAATTCTGGCTTTTGCTTAAATATAGAACTGACAAAAATGCATATCCCATGCTTCCTCAAAGGCACTCAAGGGACTATAGATGGAGTTGGTGAAGTTTCGTCTCCACTAAACCTTTGTGAGATACATTATTTATTTATTTATCTATGCTGACTTCCTTGCCTATTAAGGCAACCCAAGGTGGCTTACTGTAGATAAAAAAAGTCAAAATACAATAAAGAAAACAAAGGAGAGTGATGCAGAGGGTCAGAGGGAACTACCAGTGAATGGGAGGAAATAGTGGAAAGGTGAGAATGGAGAGAGGCATAGGAATGAAGAAGGTGGGGAGGGGAAGAAGGAAAGAGGATTGGAGGTGTCTACAGGTGCTGGGAATAGAAAGGAGAAGCTGTGGGAAGGAAAGGGGAAGACCTCGAGAGAAGGAGATTTGACTGGAGATGAGGTGGGGAGAGAAGGAAGAGGTCCCAGGAGCAAACAAGCATTGTGGCTGGTAGCAGGGGTGAAGGTCTCAGAGGAGGAGAAAGATAACAGGCACAAGATGGCATGGGGAAGGAGGAAGAGCCAAGGGAAAGAGCATTCATCCATCTGACCTCTACCAGGGAACCACAGACTGAGCGACGACTGGCTGGCCCCACTCCTCATGGTAAATCCTCTGTTGCTGTGATCCACTTCCCATCTTTGGATAAACAAAGAGCAGTGATTCGGAGTGCTGTATGTGAATACATCCTAGAATGTCATTTCCAAGCCCTTATGACATGAACGTATCCCCTGAGGGGGGAGAGGGAGTGGAGAACCCACACCACCATATATTTTCAGATATAATTTTGATCCTGGGAGCTTAATCGCTCTGAAAGCTAGCTTGGCATTTTTCTTTACTTGCATCATAATCCTACACATGTCAGTGGGACTTGCTCCCAGGTAAGTGTGCATAGGATGGCAGCTTTAAAGGCACCTTTCTTTCTGTTACTTTGCAATCATTTTCTTAGTGCATACACCTTGTTTTCTCTCTAGAGATGGAGCAGATATTGAGTCAGACGATTAGGATAAATCATTGTCGCTGCTTCTAACAGATCAGGCCTTGAAAACAATGAGTTGGGTTTTAATTAATTACATTTGATGCTTTAATTTAGCTGGAGACTAAACTGCAAACGAAAGTATATTTTATCTGGAGTCTACATAAGGTATCAGAATGCATTTATAACATAGTATTAAAAATAAAATGCATTGGATTATACCTTTTTCAAGCATAGTATTTAAATTAACCCTAGAACGATTCTTGGGGAATCAAATTTGTAACACGCAACACAATTTCTGCAGCTTATTCTCTGCATACGTTATTGTTTATTATAACACTGGGGCTGGAAAACGAAGGTAAAGTTGATAAATCTTTTCTGTCTGCTGTGGCCCAGCAGGTTGGAAATTGGCAGTCAGATTAAAATTACATAAGTAAGGAAACAGAGTCCATATAAAAAAGAAAAAAAATGAACAGTTATACAGCTTCAAAGACTCATGACTTTAAAAACAGAAATGTTGTGCTCATTACAGCTACAAGTGACTAAAGCAGTGGTGTAGTGGTACATTTTGAAGAGATACAGCCATAGCCATGCTCCTTATAGCCACATGGGCAGCCCAAGCCTGTCTAACTTTGTGCCCTGCGATACAGTGAGGCCGGTGCAGCCTCCACCGCACCCAGGTTGCAAAGCAGGCAGATGAGAGGTCACTTCAGGGGAAGGGAACGTTTGTTCCCCTTCTCTGGGTAAAGCCCCAGCTGCCCCAATGGGGCTACTCAGATGTGCGCCAGCTATTTTGCTGGCACACACTCAAGCAGCCTGTGTAGCAGCAGCCTGGCCTGGGGAGAGGGACATTGGTGGAAGATTGGTGGTTGAAAGTTTTTGATTATGCTGAAATGGATAAACTTACAATTTTAATTAAAGAAAAGTCAGTTAACCTTTTTTTGTGAATAATTGGAAACCATTATTGATTTTTTAAAAGAGCGAGAGCGAGAGCGAGAGCGAGAGAGAGAGCGATGTGATGGTATGCAGATTTAATGAATAGAATGTGGGTGATATTTTGGCTTAGTTGGATATTATATGTAGAAAATAATGAATAGTATGCTAGTAGGATGCTAGTAGGATTGCTATAACCTTATGAAATATATATTGTTTTTATGCCATCTAAAGAGATGTGTGTGCGTGTGTGTGTATTCTAGCAGAGCTGCTGCCGCCGATCCCCCTTCCCGACAAACCCCAACCCCTGGAACGCCCTGTTCTCCTGCCGCCTGGTGGGGAAACTACCTTTCCTGGTAGGCACGCCACAGGATCTGGCGTGGGGAGAGCAGTGCTGGCCTCTTTGCCGGTGTGGCCTCCTCGCCTTACGGCATGTTTGTGACACCCTAAACCGGCAGAGTGGTGTTCTGCTGGTCTTAAATGTAGATAGGATTGCACCATAAGACTACACAACACAAAGAAAAAATAGATGAGCTATTCAATTTTGTCCTAACTTAGGTGCACGTGCTATTCCACAACTCCTGGTGTTTGGCCTCCTACAGGGAGGGTGAAGCTGATCTTGGCACACATCGCTTTAGATGGCAGACTATAGGCAGAAGTTCTCTGCCAGAAGCAGTGCCTGTCTTGATTCTGCCTGTCTTGCCAAATACAAGATGCTTTGGGAGCTGCTGTGGCGACCAAGGCCATTGCCTGGTGCCATCCAGCTATTACCCAGCCATAGGATCCTGCTCTTCGGAGCTTAGTTTGCTTGACTGAAGCTGTAGTTGAATTCCATTCACTGTACAAAGTGAGATTTAAAAGATTTGTGCCTTTATAATGGTTAAATTCAATGTTATATCCAGCAACTAATACGTAAAGCCATCTTATTCAGCTTCAAATGGGTTTAGAAATATTATTTGAACATCTTTAAATCCTTAGGAATATGATAATGCTGGTACACAAAGACCCGAGTACTGTGTAGCAGTTGTTCTGGGATGCGAATGAAATGCTGTTTGAAGGAAAAGTGACTTCCCCAACTGAGAATCTAAAAGCATGATGAGAAGATCGGACCAACAGAGCTGCCCAGCCTGAGTGGTCTCAAGCCCTGCATCTCTCCCTCTCCTGCCCATGAAGAGCAGGGGCTGTTGCCATTGTGCCAGTCCCCCCCCCCACCCCATTTCTCTATGAAAGTGTCTAATTAATTGAATTGAGAATGAGTCCTTCCCTTTGCAAGGTGCATCAATACAACCCCACACACCTCCCTGTCCTCTAGCACAGGGGTTCTCAATCCCTTGCTGGCCGAGTACCACCTCCGGCGCCACTCTCCTGCTGCATACCACCAGAAGTGACTGGAGTTACGTCCGGGTTTTTAGGTTTTCGGAGGCCAGAAAACGCTGGTAGGAGGCCCTGGGCAGGTGGGAGGGCCCTTCTCTGTGTTCCCGAGAGGGTCAGCCAAAGGCAGGAGCCTCTTGGGAGCGAAAATGCGCCACCAAATTGCCATATTGGAGTGTGGTTCCAGTGGCCTGGCGGTCTGAGTACCACCAGCAGTCGGCCAAAGTACCACTGGTGGGAATAGTACCACTGGTTGAAAACCCCTGAAAGCAAAACCACACTGGCGATTAGCTCCTTGATGTGTTACCTACCCCAATGTATGTTGGAGCTAGAAGGTCCACAGTGCTGCCCAAGGGACTGGGGATTCCCACGTCACAGCAGCTTCTCCACCCCAACTTTGCTCACTGACCTGCTGGGAGATCAGGCAACGCTGGAGCAGCTGCAGGTGGCTTCACTTGGGCTCCTGCCCTCCTTGCCTTTCTTTGTCCTCCACAGTGGTGCTTGTCCAAGGCACATTGGGCACCCCTCCCTCGGTGACCATGCAACGAAGGCAGCTGAGCTTGGGAGGACTTTACTGCCCTGAGCCTCTGCCTCCCCAGAGCAGCTGCTGGCTGGAGGAAGTGTGCAGACCTAGAAGGTGGCTGCCAGAGTGAGCCCTCACACAGGTGACTCCTCTGCTTGCTTCTCTAAGACTCACAGCCCATGCCTCATGTGCAGTAGCTGCTGATTGGAGGAAGGACAGGGGTTTATTTATTGAATTAAAGGCGCAATCCGATCCTACTTATGCCACCGTTGTAACCAGCAGCGCAGTGAAAACGGGAGGCCCCAGAACGGAAAGGGGATTCAAATCCACTCCAAAAGGGGAATTCAAAGGGGATTTGAATCCCCTTTCCGTTCTGGGGCCTCACATTTTCGCTGTGCCGCTGCTTACAATGGTGGCGTAAGTAGGATCGGATTGCACCCTAATTTATTTAAAAGATTTCTACACTGCTTTTTCGATCCTCAAAAAGTGGTGTACAACATAAAAATTAAAAGATAACATAATTGATAAAAATGTTTAAATAAACCCATGGGAACAATTTAAAAATTATACAGGAACAGATTTAAAGATGTAAAAACAGCAACAACATAAAAGCAATGACGTAAAAAAGCAGCAGAAGTTAAAAGGGGGTCCCTAGGAGTTTTTTCTCTACTCAAATGCCAAGCAAAATAAATATGTTTTTAAACACTTCTGGAAACCATATAAAGAGGTGACTGTCCTCAAATTTTCTGGTAGTTGGTTCCGGAGATGTGGTGCCACAACAGAAAAGGCCCTGCACCTTGCCACCATCCTCTTGGCTTCAGATGGCAGCAGTATCCTAAGCAGGGCCCTATATGATGATCATGGATGATCCTATCTGATGGACATGCAGGATTACATGGGGGAAGGCAGTCCTTGAGATAACCCAGTGCAGGGCTTTAAAGGTCATCACCAGCACTTTGAATTGCCCCCAGAATGTAAAGCCAATGTAGCCACCAGAGCAACAGCATGGCAGGTTCAAACTGCCAAGCCGCAGTGACCAACCAGGCCACCGCATTCAGCACTAATTGCAGCTTCTGGACTGTTTTCAAGGGTAGCCCCATGTAGAATGCATTACAGTAGTCTAAGCTAAGTTCCAGGGACCCAGAAAAAGCCAGAGAAGTATTCAAAGTAAAAGAATGATTTCATTGCACAGCTTGGGTAGCAACAAGTATTTTGAGAGAGGCCTAGAAGAATACATATGTTGAACCTAATTGGCCTTGGCTGAGGTTTGGTTCAGACAGCAGCCCTAATGGTGGAAAAGAAATTGAGGAGACTTCAAAGCTGCTTGTGATATGATGCGGGGGTCTCCTGTTAAAAGAAACAGAAGCCAAAAATCCCACAGTACAATCATTCGCAAACTCCACAATGTATAATTAATGAAACTGAGTTGGACACAGAATTATGCGCAGCCCAGATTCACATTAGCATCACAGTTCGTGTTCCATTTCCTGTTCAGAAGCTCCCCACTGCTGAATCCTCTCGACCCCACTCCTTCATAAGAATGAAAAAACACAGTTTGGGGATGTATTGTGGAAACTGCTAAACAAGAAACTGAATGAGAAGCTGGTGCACACACTGTTGCCTGCATATGAGGATGTCACCTCACTGAATCGTGGAAATTGGGCTGGCTTACATCCCATTCAAATCCATATCCTGGAGTGTTCAGGATTTATGCACACAATCATGCTGTCAAAATATTATGCAGGAAAGCACAGCAATTTGCAATAATACAGGCAGGAATTTCTCAGCCATAGCTTTGCCATACATATGGCAAAACTGTTTTCTTTGTCAAGGATCTTATATAAAATCACACCACCATAGTGTTTAATCTTTACCACCTCATTTCCTACAAAAACAGTTCTAGGAAGCTTGCCAGAACACCTAGATGGCTGGATGAAAATGGAGGTGACCTGTGGAAAAGTTCAAGTAACAATTTCCAAAATCACTGAAGCCTTTTCAGGTGGTCTTTCTCTTCCTCGTTGACCACATCTTAAGGATGCTTATAACTGCAAAGGCCCTTTCCAACAGTATGAAAACCATTAAAAAGCCATCTACGGTCTCCATCATGGGAAGTCTTAAAGAATAAAATCTTGAAAGAAAAATACACAGGTTTAAGTGGTATACAGTTAAAAGGACTACTGGATTTCTCTAGCTTGCAGTCCCTACTATGTCACCAGACAATGACTACTTAACAAGATGACCTTACTACACAAGAACCCATAACAAAAGATGCAATTGTGAGATTAATTTCACTGGGAATTTCAAAGTTCAACAATTCTAGCAATTTATTACTCCCAAAGAAAATAATGTTCAGTTCTTTCAGAAGCAGATTGTGGCCGAACCTTCTTCCTGTCTTTTTTTCTGATTTCTAGACAACAGAGCCAGTTATTATTAATATTCCTAGGGCCAAAAGAGTTCAGGAAGCTATCCATGTGCTCCATAAAAGGGTGTGAATAGACTAAAAGGAAATTAGACCATCTGCTTCATTGACACACACTTATGACAGACACAAAGGACAAATCTGCTTATAAAAGAATGCAACAGCCCACTGATGTCCGAATTGGACTTCCAAAGCATAGACATTTTCAAATGCTTGCTGTCCTGTATGTGAGGCTTCCGTTACACCAAAGTGTAATTTGTCAGAATGGCCTTGGAGGACATCTAACAGCTTTAGGAAAAAAGTCGCTTTAATAAATGGAAATGTTAGGATAGGGTATATTGACCTGGCAGTACATAGGCATTTAGAAATCAAGGCGTTGACAAATAAAGCTGGAATGCCAGTGAAACAAAAGATTCCAAGAACCAAGTAAGTCTTTCTCACCTGTTATTTTCCAACCCAAACTGCAACCTGATCACAAAAGCCCAAGGAAGACATTACAGTTGCCAACCAGCTGTTTATTTCTTTCCACTGCCTGGCTGGTTGTCAGGAGTGTTTATGTTGCTTATTTTTTATGTACAGTACTATGAGTTTTTTTCAGGGAATACTCAAAGATGTATTCTCCATCCTGCATTCTGAAATGGAATATGATTGGGGGGCTATACCATGTTCCGATTGGATAGACTTACTTGTTCAATAGGGCTTTGAGTAAAAGGGAAGCTGAAGCTAATGGCTTCTGCTAAGGAACCCTTCAGCAATTATCTTTGTAGCGTAAAGCTGGAGCTCCACTGTACGGGTTTGCATTGCATTCGTGTTCCGTGTGCGTCTGGTGTCCCGCCCCCAGGTAAAACAACAGGCTCTGATTGGCTGAACGTAGCGTGAACGCAGCAAAAGTCGAGCCCAGCTCGACACCAGACGCACACGGAACGCGAACGCAACGCGAAACCGTACAGTGTAGTCCAGGCTTAAGAGTGGCTTCTTCCCACACTCTGCAGGCAATGTGAGAAGCTACTACTGCTCTTTCCCTCATCAGCATCACCCATTCTGAAAACTGGAACAATGTTGGCAGGGGAAGGAGACACGCTTTCCATGTGACCCAAGGCTTCTTACATTATTTCATAGGGTGGAAAGGAGCTAAAGTAAAGTGGCTCCCATGATGCTTGGATGACGCTGAAAAGCACTCTGACAGCATAATCCTATGCGTGTCTACTTAGAAGTCCCATTGAGTTCATTGGGATTTGCTCCCAGCTACGTGTGTACAGGATTGCAGTCTAAGATTTTTATGAAGTGTAGCCTACATCACATGTTGTCCCACACTTAATTTTACCACAAACCAGTTGGTGAGAGAGAAGGGGGGAGTAGGCTTTCTTTCCCCCCTCCACTTTCCTTCTGTCTCAAGGCAAAGTCACTGTCTTCTTGAATTTGGAAGTACTGTACCCTTCTGAAAGCCAAATCCGGCTCTGCGTAGTTTCTGTACTGATGATGCAACAAATCAACCAAACAGGAATTTAGCTGTGTTGAAAATGGGAATAAATTTCCCTGTAGTATTTTTAGAATTGCCATTATGGTTTGTGAATAAATGTGTTACAGAATC
Source organism: Plestiodon gilberti rubricaudatus (assembly GCA_026170595.1). NCBI lineage: Eukaryota > Metazoa > Chordata > Lepidosauria > Squamata > Scincidae > Plestiodon > Plestiodon gilberti. The sequence goes on along the minus strand of JANXHW010000003.1, from coordinate 67,993,397 downwards.
ATGATGTATCCTCATGTTGCACTTATTCAAGGTTAACAACACCATTGTGAAAATACTCAAATGTATTCACACAAAATTATTCTGGGTACAATGGGATGGTTCTGAGGACCACTTACAGTCTATAGCTTTGTTCTCGATGAGGTGGTAAGCTTGTGTTTGAACTGTATTATTTCTGACTGAAGATGGAGGAAGCACATGAGTGAATATTATTTCATACAAATGCATTTATGCACATAGAAAACTTAACATAAGAACATAAGAAGAGCCTTGCTGGATCAGGCTAAAGGTCTATCTAGTCCAGCTTCCTGTATCACACAGTGGCCCCACCAGATGCCTCCGAGAGCACACAGCCAACAAGATAACCTGTTTCCTGTTGTCACTCCCTTGCACCTGACACAGAGAAAACCCACTTCTAAAGCCAGGAGGTTGCTTATAGCTTGTAACCTGTGATGGTCTGTTCCTCCATGAATCTGTCCAAACCCCTTTTAAAGGCATCTAGGCCAGGTGCCATCACCACATCCTGTGGCAAGGAGTTCCACAGATGAATTACACGTAAAAAAACCTTACACGCTGACCAAGTAAAACTCTTCCTTCTGGAATCTTTCTGCAGGAACTGTGTTTATTCAGAGGAAAATTACCCTGTAGGCTCCTTGTTGTCTGAAGTGGTACTGCCGAGACTATTCTGTTTCTGTGGTATCCCCAATTCTCACAATATGTGGAACTACCATACTTCTTCCTGAACCCCAGTAAGTCAGAAATCTAAACAATTGTGACATAACACTTAATTGTGATTCTGTAACTACAGAGTGAAAAATGCACACCATTAATCTAGTCTAGTTTTGTATGTCTGTGACTCCAAGAATAAGCAGAGCAAGGCACTATGAAATCATCACTAAACCGTCAAAAACAGATGGCAAATGTTTTAGAAATCAAAGGAATACATCTTAGATAGACCTAAATCTGTCTTTTAAAAGTGTCATTATTATTATTATTATTATTATTATTATTATTATTATTATTATTATTATTATTATTATTCCATCAGTGCGTATGGTACTGCTACTTGCAACTGTTTGAAGCAGAGCACCTTCAGAATTTCATTGTACTTCTCCCCCACCCCACCCCCTTTTTTTTAAAGCTGGGTAATACTTCAATTGATTGAGTTACCCTGATGTAATGAAGAAAAAGAAGAGGTTTGTGTACGTGTGTGCATGCATAGATAGAACTAAAACCAAATCTTATTTGTGTGATGAATAGAAAGTTAATGTTTTGGCTTTCTTCAGGGACAGTCTATAAAGGAAAAATGGAGTCGGGGATTAAAAAGTGTGGAAGTAATGCACAAACCATGAAATTAAATTAGTTCCTCCCAGGAAGCCAAATTTTGGTGAATACTGTAGAGGAAAGGTAAGAGGAAAATATTTTAAGCCAAAGCTGCCCTTAATAAGCTTCAGTAATTAATTGCAAATTGCTCATTAAGTCTGGAAAAAAAGCATTATTTTTTGCCCACTGTTCTAGGTGTGGAATGGAAGGAATGAGGGGTTAATTAATAATGTAGCAGATTGCTAAAAAGGGGGGGGGAGAGAAAAGAAAACTTTTGATATATATTTTGTCTGTGTTGGAAGCCTTGTAGTGGAAAAGCTAGGATTTCTTTGCTTCTAGCATTTTTGCTGGGGTGCACAGGCATGAAGTCAAGATGTTCTCCTTTACACAGTCCATGATAGAACAGAACAGAACAAAAATGTCTAAGCAAAAACACTCAGACTACATACACACATTGCCACAGCAGCTCTATGCCAGGCATAAATACAGCTGTTATGGCCAGAGGGGGAAGGGAAGGCCCGGTCAATTCTGGGAGAGCACCAAGAGGCCTTGAGACCCAGACTCGCATCCCATCATCAAGCAAGCACTTAGGCCTTGCAGATTTTGAGCTACGTTTCTTTGCATGCTCCAGGCTTTTCTGATCCAAGACAACCCTGTGTAGTGATGTGGGTCATAGGTCTGCCAGAGCAGGTGCACCCTCAAATCTGAGGTTTCTGAGGCGGAGTCTGGTGATGTCATAAGAAGGAGTCTGGTGATGTCATAACCTTTGAAAGAATCTGGTCCCACAGCAAGGCCCAGTACAGCAGTTCCGCCAGATGGCCTGAGATTAAGCGTTGCCATATAGCTGCCTGAGGAAAAAAAGAAAAACATTTGGAGGAAATAGGTTGCTTTTGGAGGGCCTGGGGTGCAGGACACCTACTGAGTCCTGTCAGTTTGTAGCTTCCCCCAGCCCACAGCTCCAAGCGGCTGATTCAGCCAGCTTCCTGGATTTGGCTGCTCCTGATTGATACATGCAAATTTTGCTAATACACTGTATACATTTGGCTACAAATATTCCATTTGGCCGGTGCTAATTTAAACAGAGGTGGAACAGAGGGGGTTTTTTTAGCTGTAGAGAGAGAGATTACTGTACTTACTGCATTAGAAGTTATAGTGAATGAGCTCCCCTTGCTCCCAGTCCCTTCTATGTCCCTATTTATCTCCACATCAGTGCCATTGCAGAAAGACCATGCGACCATGCAGACAGATTGTTTTGTGTATTCCTTGTCTTCTTTGTTTTGAGTCCACAACAACAAGCACTGCTAGCCAGCCCACTTGCTGGGGTCCCACCCGTCAACTGGGTATCCATGCCCACCAGGTCAGAGAGCAGGTGAAGATGCCCAGGTGGTCATCAACTGTCTAATTAGACAGACCAATGACATCATCAACCCTTGCTTTCTTAAGTTCAGACACAAGGATGCTTAGGTGTGTTCTGGCTTAGTTCTCTCAGATATCACATCTGCATGTGGCCAGGTTCTCACCTGCCTCCTGGAGAACAGAGAGGTGTGATGATGAACAACAAAATGTAGGGAGGGAATTATCTTCCTTTTAAATGTGCCTGTAATCACTTGCTTATATTTTTGCTAAGATCTACACCTGGGCACTGCTAACACCCAAGTCTGCTTGTTTTATTCCTTCCTCATTGCATTATCCTATCTTCCCTATGTATTCAAATAAACCTCTTGTACTCTTTTATCTGTCTGTGGTGGATTGTACTCAATTAGACCCTTACCCTAGGCCTTCTAGATCCTGGGCTGTATGGTACAGCCTCAGATTTGCGCAGTTGCGTCGCTTTGCCACCCCCCCCCCCGTGACGTCACCACCAGAAGTGATGTCACTGCTGCAACTTCCTTCAGAGACGCAGGGCAGGAGAGTAGGCCAAACCCATCGCCTTCTCTGCTGCTGCCGCCCACTGTTCCTGCCGCCAAAACGGCACAGTTGTCACCTCCCGCTTGTCGCCTGGGGGACCACCGCCCCCCCACGACACTTCTGGATTTGAGAATTAGCTATGTATCTTAGAGGAAGACTTTTGAGGATGGCCTAATTTTTTGAGGATTAGGGTTTGTCCTCATGGTGGCAGTGGAATCTACTGGTTTTGGCCCTGGCCTGGAGCAGATCTGAGGAAAGAAGAGACAGAGGTGTCGGGGGCGGGGCGGGGGGGAATCGGCAGCGGCTTTGCGGCAGCAGGGGAAAAGAATTGCAAAGCGCCACGAAAAAGCAGCACAACAAACCAGGAGCATCCTTGCGGGCGGTGGTGAGAAAGGATGTCCTCGCCCGTCCTCTACTCATCGTTTTTGCAGTGGTGGTGATGTCACGGGGGTCTGACATGCCCCTGGCGGGCTCCTACACCAGCCAAAGAGCCGGTGTAGATCTGAGGAGTCCCATCAGGGACCATCCAGTAGCTGGGAAGATAAATAAAGTTTTTCATTTCTTACCTCTCCCAGCTGGCCTGGTCCCCGATTGGCGAGCAGACGCTGTGCTGGCAGACCTGCCCCCTGCACACTGGCCTGGGATAGGATTGGGCAATAAGTAAACTAGTCAGAACTTCCCATATTTGCACTACTGCAGCAACAATCCTAAGCACATTCACTTTGAAATAAATAGGACTGATTCAGTAAACATGCTTAGTAGCCGGCTGTAAATCTTTTGCAAATTTGGATTATAACAGCAAAAGAAATCAAGGTTAAGATGAAAGAAAAATCACAACAGATTTAGCTATCTTTGGAGATTTGTTCTTGTTTATTAGAGAGTCCACACTATTTTTAAGCACTCTTTTTTAAAAAGAGATTCTTAGTTGCACAGTCTTTCAAAGGCATCTGTTCCATCGAAGTGATGGTGACTGAGCTGTGGGAATAAGAAAAAAAAGGTTTGGGTGTGTTCATTACTTTACCTACTGTGGAATGGGTAGGATAAACCATATGTGCGCCTGCAATTAGACATTATGATTTCCAAAGTATTTACTTACCATTTGCTGAACCATTGAGTAATTACCACACAGCAAAATTGCACAATCTGTCAGCTCCGTCAGCTAAGTATGCTGCTGGACAGCTTGGGCATATGTACCTCACCAAGTCCACAGGCTTTTACACACTTATCTAAGGCTTAAGTGTTTTATAACTTGCATTCTTTTTTGGTTAAAAAAAATCCTTTATAATCACACAGTAAAATGACGTTCATTTATCCATTCATTTTGCGAGAGCTCCCCTGCATGATTTCTCCATTAGATTTTTCTAGTCATAGAATGTGATTGGCTTTGTTTCCTTTCCAGAGAGCTATGTTAGGAAATTAATTCTGAAATTTAAGGGACTTGTCTTGTTTTTATTATCGTAAATGGTCCAGGGAAGCAAACTAGGCAATGCTATTTTTCTTCTGTATATGGTTAAAATACAGAGTCACCCAATTAAATTACTGATTTGGCAGATTCAAAACAGGGTAAACTATACTTTGAAATTTTAGAGAATAGTACGTTCACTCTTTGGATACCATTCTGATTTGCAATCCTTTAAAAAGGATGCTGCTGAAGGCAAGATTTTAACAAATATCACGTAATATTGGAGCTCAGAAACAACACTAAAATATGAAATCAATGTGTCCAAATACGTGGGAAGAAACATAAAATCTTTCTAGTTTTGTGGCTAGAAATAATCCATCTGAATTAGGAACTAATCTGAAGCCATTTGTGGGCCAAACTATCCTGCCTCTCGGACTACTGTTGGGTCTCCTGCATATTTCTTTGAAGTGCCTGATTGTAATCACTAGCAGACAAGGTAATGGATATAATTGGCTTTGGCACGTCCTGATGTTGCAATATAGCTAGGGAACACAAATCCAGGGAACACAAATCTACAAATGTTTTAGCTGATAGGGATTTGCTGGACACCTATAGACTTACAGAACTGAAAAGGATCAGAAAAATGGACCAGCCAACCACCAGTGAGACCAAATCCTCTACGCCCCAACAATCCCATGTGCAATACCTGCACCTAAAAATACCTATCCCATGAAGGGTTCGAGTTTCCAGAAACCTGTTGTCAATGGATACACTTTTAATAAATGAATTCTTCCTATGATTGATTGCTACACAGTCATGTTTTCTATTCATGTGAGAACTGAAAGGGATACAGAGATACAAATGCAGAGACGGCATGATGCTACCCAGAGGACACAGGGAAGCAGCGTGTTCTTGTTCCCGCCAATCTCAGTATTTGGGAGTCTGGAGAAAACCGAGTCCCCAATGTGGAAATTTTACAGTATTGATAATGCCAACATGACAAGTTGTCACTTTGCGGTATATTCTAAAATATGACTAAACCTTAATAACTGGGTTATTCCAGAATAATCAGGGTAACTGAATAGGAATGAATGGCAGCTACTGTAATTATTCTGGAAAGAGGACCAAAGCCAACAGAAATTCTCCTCTAATTTTATATATTCCCAATAGGTGCACATAGTACATCATTATCACTATAGAAACTACTTAGTAGTTAGCTCTAAAAATCAGCTCCGCTTCATGGCCTTATGGCCATGAATTGCTCGTAGTGCTTGTGGGTACCCACTAACAGAGAAAGGTGTCGAATGGACTGTAATAGGCCACAATAGACCAAAGCCAAACATTAAGTGGTGCCCCCACCCATTTAATAGACACACATTTAGAATATGGTTAAAACTGTTTCACTATGAATAGGCACAGCAACTCAAGAAAGGGCAAATGGAAGCTGAAACAAGGAAGAGTTTGGTTAAAGCACAAGCACTGGCGTCACTACAGGGGGGCAGAGCTCTAAGTGCTGCTGAAATCGGAGCCTCCTTTACACAGTCTCCTGCGCATTGCTTTCGCTTCCCTGAAAGGCTCCGAAGGTGAGGGGGCGGGGCCGCTTCGTTCCTCAGTGTAAAGGAGGCTCCGATTTCAGTAGCACTTAGAGCTCCGCCCCCCCTGTAGTGACGCCAGTGAGCACAAGGTTTTTGACATTGCAATCAAATGGAGTGAAAGGAATTTTCTTGGAAAAGTAGCAGTAGTGAGGCAAGCCACAATCTCTCCTGCTCCATCCCTCCCTTTGTCGACTCCTCTTCCCCAACTTCTATAGGGCAAACTGGAGTCCTGATCACTACTGGTCGATGAGCAATGTGGTGGTGGGAGAGGCTCAGGGGCGGAGTGACCTGACTCGCCACCTAAACCAATGCTGTGGTTGCTGCCTCTAGTGCGGTGCTTTAGAAAAGAAAAGAAAAAGCTCCTTACCGTGCTTCTCAAGTGGTTTCATCAGACCTAGAAGTGCAAAAGGCTTCCATTTTCTTTTAAAGTGATGGTGCACCAATGTCCCTGTAAATAAAGCCAGAATTCCTACACTTCCGGCTTTAAGGAAACTGCATGGGGGGGGCAAGGTAAGGAAGAGGAAGCTCCGCTTCTCACTTGAGCAAGTGGGAAGTGGAACATAGCAGTGTGTGGCAGTGGCAGGATGGAGGGAGGAGGCGGCAGACTCAGGGTGACGGGCACTCTGAATCCACTGCCCCCTCAGTCCCCTCACAATCCACCGCTGATGCAATCTGCTTCACCTCACCTCATGGTTGGGCCTGCAGTGGAGTGGCCACATCTGCCTCATCTTTTGTCTCCATATCTAGCGTCCAGGCTGGATCAGGAACATACATGAAGCTCCTGGAATGAGATGGCTAGCACTATTCATTGGGACAGTGCCGAAACACTTATTCTAGGGCAGTGGAGGCTGAGTACTGCCCCCTTGCCCCTCGTCCCTCTATCAGGAGGTCATCTCTATAAAGGCTGAGAGTGCTGAGAAGACTATCGGTGGAGTGGGTGCCCATGCTATGTTCAGTGGCTCCATGTGCACAGAGACCTTATTGCACACAAGTTCTTCCTGGCTTCTTTCTGTGAGCCAGGGAGCTCCAATCACCTTTTCTCTGACACGACAAAGTGTGTGATTTTCCCATGAGGTTGTTTTCAGACTTAATGACTCCCCAAGGCAGTAAGTTCCTCACATGATGGTTGTGCTGCTACCTCAGAAAGCCATGTCCTAAGGTTGCTGTGGAAAACGTGATGCATCATTTACAAGCAGGCAGCTGCAGCAACAGCAGTTCACATGCAAAATCAGGTGTCCACATGTTAATCTGAAGCAGTAAGGACAAAACAGGTTGATGTACAAAGCAAAAATCCTGCATCTGTGTGACAGGGTAATGCAGACAGACCATGTGCACTGTACCCCCATTACGTTGGGGGCAGCCTGTTCTAGTTAGCTGCAAGGGCAGCAGTGACATTAGTTATACGTGTAGTTCCCTAGATTAGGGTCAATATAACCAGTACCTATGTACCATATTGGTCTGAGTATAAGACTCACTTTTTTCTCCTAATTTAAGTTTTTAAACTAGGGGTGCGTCTTATAATCAGGCTGTTGCAATTTAATGCCAGTGATTTAATTAATTTTTTTAATAGCACCAAACTTTAAGGGTGCGTCTTATAATCAGGTGCGTCTTATACTTGGGACAATACGGTATTTGTCCTTTCTAAACTGTGCTTCCCCCCCCCCCTTCCTAGAAGTTTTTTTGGCCTAATTAAATCCAAATAACACTGAGATTAAATTATGTTTCTGGTAAACATTGTTGTTCTGAGCTAGAGGTGCAATCCACTGGTCCATACCGTATCATCTCAGATTAAATTCTGTTTTAGTATTACTGATAAAAAAGCACTGTAAACAGAAAACACTGCTCTCAACTCTGCAGCTGCAAGCTGGAATTAATTTACTCACAAGCAATCCCACAGACATCAGTGCTCAGGGCATGTTGTTGCTGCCTATGTTGCCCTCCCCTTTGTTTTATTACAGATCTGAGCAGAAACAAAACCACAGCGATTATTTTCCAAATGTGCTGCTTGTTAATCTGCTGACAATAACAGCATGTGCCTGGTAATATTTGGTTCCTGATGTTTATCTCTTTGGTAAAGTGCTGTACATATAAAATGGTCAACAAAAGGAAGAAAAAAAAAGTGGGGAAACGAAACAATGAACATGTGTAAAGTTAGGAATGTATAGGTTTTAGGCCTCTGCAGAAACATATCCTGAAAGAGACGGGAAAAAAGTGTTAAGAAAACAAATTATAGTTTGTGGATGTGAGGGCTCTGACACTGCCGTCTGACAAATTGACCCCCCTGCTTGACCTTCTGCAATATGTTTCCACAGGTAATTCCATAACTCTCCAGCCAACTTTTAAAGATTTCCTGTTTGACAGCTGGGAGAAAGGAAGTTCCACATCACCATGGAGCCAAGCATCCAACATGAAACATCAGCATGCTTGAAACCTGTATAATTTATATTAGGTTTCATCGCCTAGCCGTACTCGCATGATGAAATTTATTTCTGCTGATAACTGAGGTTTTTTAGCTGTGCGGTGCTGAAGTCAGTGTGGCAAGATGTTTCTGTTTCTGTTGTTGTTGGAATGTGCGCTGGAGTGGACTGTGAAACTGATGAATGACCAACCGTGGCAGATTCATAATCCGGAACTTGGTGCAGCTGCGAGGAAACTAATGGCTAGCGGGGACCACAGAAGTCCCTAAGCTAATACCTGTCTCCTCCATCACAAATTGATGGCATTAAACAAAAAAGTTGACTCTTTTCACATCCTGCCAATCTAATTTTGGTGCCCCTGCAGCCATCTCAGTATCTAGTGGCACTAAGGGCACTAAATGCCGCCTGTGGGATGGCTTGGGTAGCATCTGTCATCTAGGCACGCTGCTGTCTCGGCTGTCTGGCAAGAGGGGGACATTACTGGGCATTCATCCCCTTTGGCTGGTTACTACAGGATGGCGGTGCCTCCATGCTGAGTTTTTTTTCCACTGAGTGTCTCTGGCTTGCCTTTGCCTCTTTGCTAAGCATATGGTTTCACTTTTCTCTTTCTTCACAGGGAACCGGGACAGTTGAGGCATAACTGCTTTTACTTGTTCCTCTCTGAAAGGTTGCATCGAAGGAAGAAGGTCCAAAAATAACATCAGTGTGATAAGTCATTAGTCATTTTTCACTGTACATATGTTAACTTGACCCACCGTATGTTAATTCATGCAACATTGGCCTCACATATGGCTGCAATAGGAATCCCAACTGATACTTCCTCCTGCATGGTGCCTCATTACAGGCAAAACTTCCCAGAGCTTCATCATTAACACTTAGGTGAAGTTCGACTTCCAAATTACTTTGCCGGCCTGAGGTCGGAAAAAAAGGGCAGAACGAGAATGAAAAATAGAGGTTAAATGTGTCAATCAAATCCTGCACTCCATCAGAGATAAGCTAGATGAAACAGGCGCTTGCAACGTTTGGCTGTATAAATATTTTCCTTGACATCTGCAGTATCCAGTCTGTTCTAAATACTTCATATTTCTTAAAAACAAAACAGGAAAACTAGTTAGCCACATAGCTGCATTCTGAGCATGCAAGTGTAATTTTTGCTAAATTAAAAATTGATATAGAGAGAGGTGGCAAGCTGGCAATACTGGATGAACCTAGCCAGTCATTCCAGGCATCTCTAATTCTCAGTGTGTTTTCGATCACGTGGGAAGAAAACTAGGCTAGGCAGGGAGTAGTGGGGGTTAGTAGTTTAATACACGCCCAGGATGTCAATCAACAGAAAGGCCTGTGAAGAGGGAGAGATTGCTGAATTAGAAGCTTTGAGACAGGCTTCAGAGCCTTTAGCACTTAAGGTCTACCATCTCCTGAAATCTGAGGCTTGGGCCTGGGCCTTGCCAGACATTGGAAGAAGAACAAGGTGCATGGCTCCCATTACCAGTCAGGCAGTAAAAGACCATCTCACCCCAGTGAGTGAAGGAGCAGACTGGGCTGTGTCTCATCATTGCTCTTAAGGAGGCAGGGAAAGAATTTGTTGTATTAACTCTCTGATTGACAGTGAGGGACTTTTTTTTGTCTTCCCCAGGGTGTTCCTTCTCCTGGATTAGACTTTGTAATTTTTTTTAATTGGTTGGATTTGGCTGCTTTTGCTAATAAATGTGTTTGTTCTGTTGTCAGGACCTTTGGCAGAAGGGCCAATGTGGACTTAGAAAACACCAGCCGCGAGAGAAATATGGGAATGCCATCTAGGCTGAAATTGGGCTGGGGATGGCAGCAGGCCACTCGGGAGGCCAGAGCCACCCATGGATGAGAGGGCTGGGGGGCTGCACAGTACAATCAACAGGGGTTGCCGATGGCTCCTGGGGGAAACATAATCCATTGTAAAGGGGCACTTTTTAAAGGGGTGCCTTCTTATATTTAGGTGGGGGGGCAGCAACTGTCCCCCTTCAACCCAGCATGGCATCTTTTCCACTGGCTGTTGCTGGTGTCTCTTCTGCAACTCTTCTTAGACTGCGAGCCCTTTGGGGACAGGGAACCATT
>JANXHW010000003.1:67965164-67977664 GCA_026170595.1 Plestiodon gilberti rubricaudatus | reverse complement strand
TTATAGTCACCTACTCTGTAGTCTGGAAACTTGGCCATACTATAGTGGGAGAGTGGGGGAGAGCAAACTTGGGCTGCCATCCTATACTGTTGGGCTGTTAACATGTCAAGGTATTTGAGCAACCTGCATACCAGTTTGTGGGCATAGTAATTTCTGTACATTTTATAGAAGCTAAGCACCAATATCTTTGTTACACCATGAGTTATTAGGTTTCTGTTTTTTGCGTTCATGGGAATTTTTTCTGCTCATCTTCTTTTCTGTTATGTTGAAAATTGGACCACTACCTTTTAAAGCCTGACTTGCCATGTAGTTTTGAAAGGTCTTTGATTCGCTGGTGTGAACTTAGCCAGATGCTAGCCTTATCTCCATGTCAGACTGAATAAAAAGGGAAGAGGAAATGTAAAAGGCTTTTGGACTGTACAACAAAAGAACACTTAAAGCTCTTCCCATGACCCTTTCTGCTCATGGCAGCCATGCTATTTAGCAGCGATATGCAACCTTTCCCTCCCCTGGCTCACCCTGAAAACCTTCTGGGCTGTTTGAACATTCCTGTTGAACACTCAAAAAGCCTTCAGGTTCTTTTGAACATTCAGCAGGAACACTTGAAGAGCCCAATTGGGTGGAATGCGCCTCTGCAAAGGGAATGCTTCCCTACAAATTCCCTCCTGAACAGGAACAAAAAGGAGCCTTGCCTTTGAGAAGGGCCAGGGTGACAGGCAGAATGCACACGACCACACAGGAAAGGCTATGTGGGCCTTTCTGGTAACACCTGTATCTGGATTATATTGGAATGATAAAGAGTAATTCTATTACGTGCTTTACAGCACTTTTCACGGCACGCGCTCCCCCGGCGCAGTTCTACACAGGATTGCGCTGTACGAAGCCCAAATTTGCTTCATTTAGGGCCCAATCTTATCTAGCCTACCCTAGTGTTCTGGCAGCACAAGGCACTTTACAGCACCCCAAAAGGTGGGCTACCATCAGGTGCTTCTGGGCCACTGCTGCAAATGGGCAGCGGCATGGCGTGCACAGAAGTGAGTCCCAGACGCTCCACCGCTGCTGGGAAGTTGGTGGCAGGGGCGTGTCATAGGCGGTTCGGGGGAGGGAGGGGATGGATCCCAGCAGCAGTGACTTGCACCAGGATCCTATCCCCTCTTTTTGAAACAACCCATCTACCCTGTGTTTGTGTCATCTGCATCTTGTGTCCCAATCCTATTGGGACTTGTGCTGCCAGAACTTGCATTCCAGCAGCACAAGGCCCTTATGGTGGTGTGAAAGGTGGGCCACAGTTGTGCACTTTTGGCGTAGTGTGTGCAGCAGTGGCTCCTGGAGACTCTGCTGCTCTCAGCAAGTTGGTGGTGAGGGCGGGGAGGGAGGTTCAGCAGAGTTTTGGTGTAGGGAGGTGGGAGGGGAGGTGGCATGTCAGGGAAGGGAGGGGGTGGATCCAGGTGGCACTAGTGTGTGCCAGGATCCTATCAACTCTTTTCAAACCTGCCCCCGCTTTTCTCTCCTTGAACCTATGCCAGCTATATAGCTGGCATAGGTCTGATCAGATCCATAGGCCACCAGGAGGCCTACCAAGAGGTTAGGGAAAAAATATTTTTCCTAACTCTCCCAGGCCTCCTGATCAAACCCCCCCCCCACTACCTGTTGCAGCGTGTGCCCTGTTGGCATGGCTGCATTGTCGCCAGTGGTGGAGGATAGGACTGGGCTCTTGCAGCACTTATGATGTTCTTCCTTGTCATGGAGAGCCTACACCATGGGGGACACTGTGAACGGCCTTTAGTGATACTAGAATCAATAACTGAAAAAAGGAGGGGGTGAGGCCATCTTTCAGTGGTACAGCATCTTCTGCTTTGAGTGCAGAAGGTCCCAGTTCAATCCTCGGTATCCCTAGGTAGGGCTGGGAAAGACTCCTGTTTGAAACTCTGGAAAGCCACTGTCAGTCAGTAGACAATACTGAGAAGGTCTGAGCTTCAATGAATGGAAGAAGCATTTGCCTTACAAGACCACTATATTGGCATGCTTGAGCACAGGTGCCATCTACTCTTGGAGCAGCAAGCAACATGTTACTCATTGCTAGCCTCAGGAAATCAGTGGGGTCCTAAGTCAATAATCTGTACTTGCTGTACTCATTTCCGATCTACTTTTATTACGAGAATATGTCGAGAGGCAGCAAAAGTGGCAGAACTGGAAGCAGCTGTTAGAAGTGAAGGCAGCAGGAACTTCCACAAGAGAAAATTCTGACACGATGTCACAGAGTGAGAAACTGGAGATTCTAGAAGATGGAAGAAAATATTAATGCTGATCTATCCAGGACGGTGATTCTTTTTCTAAATAATTTAAACAAATGGCTAGTGGTTCTGATGGTCTGTCTGAAAGAGCACTTATACATGGTGACGCCCCCATGACCCTGGTGCCCTAATCATCATCCACTGGAGGGAACTTAATAAGCCTTGACGTTAGATATGTCTAAGGCTGTTTGCGAGAATCATAATAACAGTGAACTATGACAAGGTACGAACTGAAGTTGGCATACTGAAATTCCGGCAGAGCATTGTATCCAATACAATATGCAATTGGTTGCCAGCCTCAGAATACCAACAATGACACTATTGAACTTGACATGGTCCTTTGAGCTTTCCACTACTAAATGTGAGGAGAGTAGTTAGAGAAAGGGGCTCAGAGAGAATTAATAGTACTAAAGAATTTGGTAGACCAGGAAAGAAAACGTGATGCCACAAATGCATTTGGTATTATTCCCTGGCAAAACCACAATTTTGTGCGCACTTACCTGGGAGTAAGACCCACTGTACAACCCAATCCTATGCCCTTCCTGGGCTGCTCCGGCGTTGCCCGGGGTCTCCTCGAGTGAAGGGGACATCTGTCCCCTTCCCCCAGTGCAGGGCTACCTGGTCCTAATGAGCCTCCTTGGATGTACGCCGGCTCTAGAGCTGACGTACTTCCACAGTGGTGGGGAAAGGGCCACCAAGTCCGGGAAAGGACAGGGATATCACAGCCAACATCCCTGCCCGCCCTCCCGGGCCGGCTCGTCAATGGCCGCCCTCCATCGCCGCCCATTCTGCCCCTACTCCCACCGGAGGAAACTTTACCTGCCAGCGGTGGCTATGGGTCCTGTTCGCCGCGGAGTGAGGCCTGCCGGCCTGTGCGCCAATGGGCCTTACTCGAAGGGTGCCAAGAATGTGCTTTACGGTGCATTTACAGCACCCTCCGCCTGTGGAGTGCACGCGCCGCAGGCGGTGACTAATTCTGGATTGGGCCATCAGTGGAACAGACTTCGGAGTAACTATGTTTAGGATCGGACTGCCAGTGCCTAATTGTCTAAGCACTGCGTGCATATTATCTCCAAAAGACAACTTTGTTGGAGCTTCCAAGCTAGGCAACCAATGCAGACTTACTGCTTAAGGAACTGGGGGTGAGACAGAGAAGGCTCAAAGCCAGGCTCCCATTGCCTCCTGTCATTCACTGGTCGGCTTCTTCTAGGGGCATTCAGTGAATCTTCAATATGATTTCCTGCTTCAGAAGTTCGATCAGTGCTTAATAGTCTTTTGGTCTTTTTTTAACCTTCTGTTCTTTCTGGAATGCTTGAAGGTAAGGCTGCCAGTGTCAGACAATTGTGCATTTACTGATCCCATGTAGTGACATTGGGAACATTTCCTTTTAGAGTTCTGAATAGAATGAATAGCCTTATCCTTTAATCCAGTGCTATTTACGTATTTACAACTGACATTTACAATTTAAAAAAAAATATATGCAGAGCCAAATAAGACGATTAACATCATGTCTTGTTTGGCCCATACTTAAACAACCATCAAAACAAAGTTTGCAGTCACGCAATCAATAATGCAGCCTCCTTAATGAAAAAGGGAGGGAGGAAAGCAAAAAAGGCCTCCGTCAGTGTGGGTTCTGTCACTCGACTAGCCTGGGCAGTCAGTTCAAAGAGGAAAAGTGGCTTCCCTCAGTCCTAAGTGCCTTTAATGCCCAAACTTCAGGCACTCCCTCACCCAGCCAGGTGAGAGTGCTGGTCTCATGGCTGCGGCATTGGCTACCACCACCCTGCTGGCTGCCTTGATGACTGCTGCTGCTTTGGTGACTGGGACTTGGGGTTGGGGAAGCAGCTCCTCTCTCTCTTGCCACTCAGTCTTAAGAACATAAGAACATAGGAAGAGCCCTGCTGGATCAGGCCAAAGGCCCATCTAGTCCAGCTTCCTGTGTCACACAGTGGCCCCACCAGATGCCTCAGAGGGCACACAAGACAACAAGATACCTGTGTCCAGTCGCCACTCCCTTGCACCTGACACAGAGAAAACCTACTCCTACAACCAGGAGGTTGCTTATCCCCATCATGGCTTGTAAGCTGTGATGGACTTTTCCTCCATAAATCTGTCCAATCCCCTTTTAAAGGCATCCAGGCCAGGTGCCATCACCACCTCCTGTGGCAAGGAGTTCCACAAACCAATTACACGCTGGGTAAAGAAATATTTTCTTTCTGTCTTCTCTCTGTCCTCCTGCCTTTTACCTCCTTAGAAGAGGAAAGGGCTTTGAGAAGCAGCTGGATGGAAACAGGGGAGGCAGAAGGGGTGGGGCAAGATGGGCACAAGTCAGGGGCCAAGCCCTGCCCCTTATCTGCCCCATCAGCAGCTACTGAAGTGTTAATTAACATGGATTTTAAATTATAATTATTTTTGGAGCCCTTCTGTCTCTCTGATTTTGGTTTTGGGCTTATTTTTGTATTTTGGAAAATGTACTTTGGTGGGGTGGGGGAGGGAAGAGCTGATTTTGGGGAGTGTGACTTGGAGAAAAAAGAGATCCTTGCATCTCTCTCTCTCTCTCTCTCTCTCTCTCTCTCTCTCTCTCTCTCTCTCTAACACACACACACACACTCACAGAGTTAAAAAAGACATTTTTCACATTTATTTAATGATTAATTACCTAATTAATTAATTGATTAATCCAATTAATTAGCAGTTAATTAGCAGGGGGTACTTCAGAAAATTGGACCGTGATAGGGGGTACCCGGGCCTCCAAAGGTTGAGAACCCCTGGCCTGGACCCATTAGGTGTCCCAAGGCCTATCCCAAGCCCTGCTTCCCCAGTGCCTATACCATAGTGGCAGTGCACTTCACTGCGCTCAGAGGGAGGGCTGTGGAGGACTGTTCAAGAGGGGACATCTTTTCCCTGCTTGGAAGTCCTGCACTCTCCTTCTCCCAGCCCCAATCCTTCCACATGCCTTGCCTTACTGTGGGATGGCCCTACCACCTCAGGAGAATCTGGGCAGTATTAGTCTGCAGTGCTGTGCTGGGAAAGTAGTGGTAGGGGTGGAGAGGGCAGCTGGGATGGAGAATGTCATCATGTACCACCTGATGCACTGTGAAGAACCACCAGTACTGTGGATACCACCAGTAAAAAAACCCCACTGCTGTAATCATTTTTCAGACAAATATCTCAAATGTGAAATGAATCTAAAATGACCGTGTTTAGCAGAGCCTCAGGCCCATCAGTAACGCCTGATAGAAAAGTGGGTGGAGAGTATTGTTTCTTGAAGGGTTATATAATATTCGTTTGCTACTCTTGCATCACTTTTGGCACAATCCTATCCGTGGATTGTGCCAGTGGAGAGTACACTCCCTGACAGCACAAGCTGTTGCAAAAGACCTAGAAGGCACTTTGCAACAGTGTTGCAACAGCCAGGCTGGTGGGAAGGCCAGCGTCTTCACCTGTGCGCCGGCGGCCGGAGCAACGCTTGCTGGAGAAGATAAGTCTGGCGCAGGGGTGTGGGGAGTGCAGGGAGGGGGTGGAACAAGGCAGGGGGAGGGCAGTGACGGGTGGGGTGGACAGATCAGACCCTGGAGGGGGTGGGGTAATTAGCACTGGGGCATGCCATATCCTATCCCTCTTCCTGGTCCTGATCCGCCAACATGGATCAACTCAGACTTGTGCCAGTGATAAAGCTGGTGCAGGTCTGAGTTGACCCATAGTGGTGGCTGGGGCTTTCCCTGGGGCAAGGGATCAAATGACCCCTCACTCTGAGGAGACCTCCCGCCTGCTAAATTCCCCTGCGAGATACAGCGTAGCCCACGCTGGCGCCACTGCATCAGCACAGGGAAATTTCGTTAGGAGTGGGCTGCCCTTCTGTCCCTCTATTACTTCATAAATAATGGCATGAGCTAGCCAAAGGTAAGCCCTTTACATCACATTTGTTTCAGTCAAGGATACTAGTAAATTTCACCAAACAAGAAATTGAAAAAAATTGGGAAAGAATTTGAAAAGTCCACTTCAAAGGGGAACCAAACTTTTCAACCTTCTAAAATTCTTTTCTACCCAGAAAAATTTGCTGGTTCTTTTCCTTTACTTACTGGTTCAAGGCAGTGGTGAGATGGATAGCAGTGGTGACCACAGACAGTGTTGGTGACTTGGAAGCCAGGAAAGTTGTTCTTTCTCTCTTGCCTTCCTCCACTTTATTGCTAAATCCTGCTAGGGCTAGGTCTTGTGTGTGTGTGTGTGTGTGTGTGTGTGTGTGTGTGTGTGTGGTCTTATGTAGTACCTTTCCGAAATCTCTCCATGATATTCTTTTGAAAGTCGTTAGTGTGCATTCTAAACTCGAAACATCCCTGCCTACTACATGGTTAATGGCTGTAGTGAACACGTCCCACCTTCACCCAGGGTGCTGTTCTGCTTTGTATACTCATGTGGGGATGAGTATCTAAACCACCCTTCTGCCCCCCCCCCCATGTGAGTATGCAGAGCAGAGCAGCACACCACACAGGTGGGGATGACTTTCCTATTAATTGTGTGGTGGGTGGAGCCAGCAGATGGAATAATCTGAACCAGCCCTATGACAACATGGGCTGCATCGTCCACACCGGTTCCTCACTCACTGCCACCAGCAAGGTAGGTATGCATGGACAAGCAGGCCAGCATCTATGGCTGATGGAGTTGCTGGCATACATTGACTGTGGTGGATGTGCAATGAACTCTCATCCACTGTCCTAAAGCTGCTGTCTGAATGAGACTGATTCTGCCCCTCACACTGCCACTCACACAGGCGGCTGGGCGAGCAAGTGGGAAAGTCGCCATCCTCCCTTCCCTTTACTTACAAAGTGTGTGCCACGCAGCCTCCTTGGTCTCCTTGGTTTCTTCTGTTTGAGATAAACAGATGCAGCAGATGCTGGGAACCCTCAGTAATGTCTGCCTGCAGATGGGTAGTCATTTGAATGAAGTATTTATTATTATTATTATTATTATTATTATTATTATTATTATTATTATTATTATTATTGGAACAAGGCATCTTGACAACCAGATCCTGACTACGGATCCAGTGACGGAACGAGCATTCCGTCGTAAACGTGCCTCAAGGCACGTTTGCGATGACTTGGAAGTAAGGGAGGCCGGCGCAAGGCTGGCCACCCTTACTCTGTCACTGGGACATCCATACGGCCGCCAGAGGAAGGTAAGGTTCTGGCGGCAGCCGCATGGGCGGTCCAGACGGCGAGGGAGGGGGGCCATTGGCCGAGCTGGCCCGGGAGGGGACAGGGATGGCGTCCGCTATATCCCTGTCCTCGCCAGGCTGGCTTGGCCGTTACACGGCGTCCTCCTACTTCCGCCAGCTATTTAGCTGGCATAAAACTGAGGAGGCCAATTGGGAATGTCCCCTTCCCCAGGTAGATCTCCGGGCCACAGCAGTGCAGCTCAGAGCAGGGATAGGATCTGGCGGACGGCCCTGAGCCGCAGGCCAGATCTCTACACAGGATTTCGCTGTGAGAAAACTAAAATGATCGCTGCAATTTCAAGAGCTTCAAGAATACTGTGTCACCTCCCCACCTCCAAAGAAAGTCCCCCCTCCACAAAAACAGCAGAAAAGATCACCCCATTTTTGAAGACACAGAAAATAGTTTAGAAACGGGATGGGGGACTAGTCCTAATTTAGTGCAGTACAGCCGGACATTTAAAAACAAACCCAACTGAAGCAAGAACTGTGTTAATATTTATGTGTGAAGAATCCCTGAGAAGCTACCATCTTGGTGACCACTTTGATCAGCAAATCGGGGCAGCCGCACCATTTTCATAGTCTACTCCTAGTAGATATTGCTTGGGAAATGTATTTGGGCTTTTGTGTGTCACTGAAGCAGTATTTTACTCCTATATAAGCCAAAATGTGAGAAGTCCTTCTGTCCCATTTTAAATGCTTCTCAACAAGTGGACTTTCCCAAACCCGGGCTATTTGTGAAAGATTGTAATTTACTTTTTTTTTTAAGTTGATGATGTGAGGAATAAAATTTTACTCTCTACCCTGCCTGTACCCTGCATTGTGCTGAGAAACAGTACTGCAGATGAAATGAGATTTCCCTTAATCAAAACAACACTATTCCAAGAACGCTTTCAAGGGAAGTAAAAAGCTATGCAGCAGAACAGGCCCCTTAAAATAGACCAGGCATGTTGTGTTAGTAACAGCAAATACTATAACAACAGGCTCCTAAATGTGATCTTTTTGAAGGATGTCTGTCATAAGCTTGGTCTTATTTTATACCCCTTCCTTTAAAAAAAAAAAAAAAAAGGAGGGGGAAACAATGCCATCTTCTCAAAAGGAAATAGGTAATAAAATCTCAAGCAGGATTTCCTATTCATAATTTTTCCATTCATTCTGAGAAGTGTGTGTGTGGGGGGGGGGGACAAAACCCACCTTAAATAGCATTGATGACACTGAAATCTTTACAGGCCTGATTCCCTCCGCCATCCAACAGTGGTACTATAAAGTACACTTACAGCCTCCCCCCTTCCCAACACACACACACGTCCAAGCAGAAAACTTTGCAGAAAGCTTTGGATTGTGTGCGAGATGATGTAAAGCATCTGATGACAAAAAAATCCAAGCGTATTTATAAAACACCCTGTTGAGTTTTTATCTGTGCTGTTACGATTTTAATTAATAGATTTTTGTTGCCTCCATTTTTTTTCTTTTTTTCCTTAACAAATGTTGTGTTTTACTGCCAGCATGATCTCACTCACTGCTTTACAGTATCGATAAATGAAGGCACACCTGCACTATAAACTGCCCTTTATATGAAGCAGGCCATTCATGTTTTTATAGCCCATTTTTCACCCATTGTTCTTGGGTCATGTCATAGGTGTGTTGTAATGTGTTGTGGAGGTGGGCGGCTTGAAGATCAGCTTAACAAGATTGCCTAATTTCACCAACTTTCGTGCCAAAATCTGGGCTGAAAAATGCAGAACTAATATCCCAATAGGCATACTAAAGATGATGTCACTTCCTCAGAATCGTCCAAGACAAACATCTATTTCCAGATCACTTGCACTTACAACATGAATCCTACCTCATTTTTTAAAATCCCTTTACTTACTATTCACAAACCCCCCCCCCCGCCTGCCAAACAAATTTAATACTAACCTGGTGAATGTCTGAACTTTCCTGGCTCTTTGGAAAGCTTCTCAGTTTTATTATGTTGGTTCATATAGTATAACAAGGTTCATTCCAAATGTAATGATGTTTTTGGAGACTGCAAACCTATAAGCCTTTTCTTTTCTTTTTCTTTTTAAAGCTTTTGCATTCTGCAATGCGTGCACACACAATAGTTTCATACAAGCTCCTGTTACCTAATTAGGAAGGAGAAGAAAAGATTGCTTTTCGTATATTTGGAAGGCTTTCTGCACTGCAAAAGGGAACAACATGATTTTGCTTTTTATTTCTTAATTTCACATGACTCTAGGGCTCATAAAGATGGGCAACTCAAAATGCCAGCAAGAGCCAACTGGAATACAGGAAGTCACTTCATCATCACATGGCAGTGGCAGTACATTTTTACCTTGATTTGCGCCCTGTTTTCACATGAATGATGGGGTTGCACAGTCAAAAACTAGCCTTTTTCTGCCTGTGTTGTGCTCCCTATCAGGCAGATAGGAACACACATGAAGAAATGGAATACTTTCCCCCCAAAATCTGTCTCTGGATACCACTCACCAGTGCAATATCCTTAAGTGTATTATCCCAAATATGAGAATGCCACTACCCACGTCTGTGTGCCTCTCTGCATGGCAGGGAGCATTATCCACAGAGAAACAGGTGTACTTCTGAAAAGCAAATCCACCTGAAGGCTGTTGTACTAAGTACACTGACTTGGACGTGAGGCCTGTTGAAATTAAAGGAACTTAACAACTAATTGTGTTCAAACTACTGATAAGGGATTATTTGAAAAGAGGCAAGACACTTCTGCTGAATTCTCTCACATACTTGAATGGTGGGAAATATAGGGTGAATGCAGACATCTGTTTACTGTGGCAGCTTTCCATGGAGTGCATGTGTCAACCATTTAATGTGGGCCAAACTGCATGTAACACTAAATGCAGTGTATTCTTGGAGGACTGCAGTGCAGAGGCAGAGGGTATTTAATCCTAGCAATTAGCACTTTCACTGCACAATCCTGCACAAGTTATGGGCGGAGGACCTAGTGTTCTGCTGCCCGGAATAGGACTACTTTAGAGCCTGGAAGGCCAGCGCAAGGCCGGCCTTCCCAGCTCCGCTGGCTGAGGAATCGGGCCGCCACCGGACACAGGCAAGGTAGGATCTGGCGGATGGCTGGGAGGGTCGACGGAGGGACGGCGGAGCTGGGAGGGCGGCCTTAGGCTCAGCCGGCTCGGGCGGAGGCAGGGGCATGGTGTCCACCATATCCCGGTCCCTGCCGGTCTCCGCAGGGCAACTGGGCTGTTACACGGCCTCTGAGGAGGCCTACCGGCGCCAGGCGCCGTTACATTCAGGGAAGGGGACGAGCATCCCCTTCCCCAAGTAGACTTTCCATCGCGGGCTGCCTGCAGCGGAGAGCAGGATTGGGCAGACGGCCTCGGCCGCCCGCCCGATCTTTACGTAGGATTGGACTATTAGGGTTAAATAGCTGTTTTAAGTGAGAAAACAGTGCAGTGGTAAAGAGTTAAATTCCTTCAACTTTTTGTGCTGCTCCACATGGTTACCACACACAAGTAGAGTTATGTCTGCAGTAAGCTGGTTGTTGTCTGAACCATACTGTCAAGAGGTAAGATGCAAAAAAATAAAATAAAATGTAGCGCCTTTGCTTTTCCACATTTGTATCGATTCCTTTTTCATGAGTAGCTCTCATTATCTAGGCTAACATTTAATTGAACCAATCGGGTGGGCAGAGGCTGATAGTGGGAATTCCATCCATGGAACTGCAGTGCCAGTGGAGATCTGGACAGTGATGAAGAGACAATGCAGAACCTGCGTGTTCCAAACCAGGTATTTTGCCTGAGTCCACAAAAACCTAGAGCAACCACCCTGGTCTGTTGCTCATTGTTAATTAAGGGTAGGCTTACCAGATCTCCAACCGGGACAGAGTGCTAGACCTTTAGGAGAAGGAATGTGGACAGGTGAACACAATGGGGCTTGCTTCTGAATAGACATGCCTAGGATTGTGCTCTAAGGGTTTAACAAGCTACACCTGTCCACATTCCTTCTCCTAAAGGTCTAGCACTCTGTCCCGGTTGGAGATCTGGTAAGCCTAATTAAGGGTAATGTTTCTCCAACAATTCTCTATTTGGGGCAACGACCATAGTGACTGGTGACTTCTTGAGTTTGTGAAGCTGCAGTTTTAAAAACCCTACTTCCTTCCCCTCACCATGAAATGAACAGCATGGATAATGGAAAGGGCTTCTTTCAACGTGTGCAGAGTGCCATGATGACTTCCCCTCTGAGAAACATCAGCTACTTTCCACACAAGCATGGATAGGAAGAATGCCCTCTATGTCAGCAAGCATGACAAAATTGAGCAAAATCACTCCTCATGGGCAGCCCGATTCTGCCTAAAGATACTTGGCCGGCCCATAGGGGTCATCCCCTTCTCCCCTGGTGTAGGGCTGCCCGGTCCCAATGGGCCTCCTCAAATGTACATTGGCTCTTGAGCTGATGTACATTTGGGGTGATGGGGTAAGGGCCACTGAGGCCGGGAATGGTCATGGGACCGCCCCCTCCTGACCCAGCTCACCCAACAGCTGCCTTCCCTCACCGCCCAGTCCACCCTCCCTACGCCCATGCACCGACCGGTGCATCTCTTACCTGCACCGGAGGCTGCAGGGTCAGCTGGGAGGCATAGTAGGGACTGCCGACCTGCACGCTGGCAGCCCTTACTCCCTGGGTGTCGAAAATGCGCTTTATGGTGCATTTATGACACCCGGCACCTGCGACGCACACCGCAGGCAGAAGTCTTTGCAGGATCACGCAGTTAGAAATTACGTCGTACTACAAGGCTTAAATTATTCAATTAATGCATTTTTAGGGATACACATACATACCCATTGCCAAAAAATCAAACAGATGCAATAAAACTCTTAACATGTCAATGAGCACCTGTTTCTAGTTGAATGAATTTTTAAAAATTTCAACACCCATATCACTTCTTTTCCAAAGACTGAAATAATGAACTATTTCAGTTACATGGAAAAAGATGGGGAGTT
>JANXHW010000003.1:67887664-67960164 GCA_026170595.1 Plestiodon gilberti rubricaudatus | reverse complement strand
TTTGTTTGAACACTATATTTTTTCCTTTTCTTCGCACCTTTGATATTTATTTCAATGTTAAATCTCTTCTTCCCTTCATCTGTTACCCTGTTTTATTTCTGTTTTTGAGAACCTATATTTTTGCTAATAAATATTCACTACACCATTTCATCCTGTATTTAATATGCCCAGTGCATGTTTGCTGTGCTAACTTCTCAACAGATTGAGTGGACATTCCACTGTTGCAGTGCAGTCATAAAATTCAGGAACTTATAAAATCCTACCTTTCCTTTCCTACCATCGGTTTTTGCTACAGTATATTTTTCCCACTATTTTCCCCCACTGGCTTCAATAGCTCAGAACAGAACCACAGCTCCTCCCTGTGGTCCCAAGATTGGATTACTTCATAGCCACACCGGAGAGTTCCTCACAAGGCTCTCGCGCAATTCTTGTTCAGCTTGCTCAACAGCACTGCGAGTTTTGACCACAGTCTGTTCCCGGTGTTCCAGGCATGATTTCAGATGTTAAAAGATGTGACTAAAGGGGAACGGCAATATGTTGAGACCAGAGACTTACTATGCACTGTGTTTTTATACATACACTTCTGTTGTGTGTGCTGCGTCGATAATTTTGTGGCAGCGTGTCACATGAAAAGAGTGTGAGTTCATTTGCTGATATATAGAGCTTGTCATTTTAACAGACTTACTGTTCATTTAAAGTAAATTAGAATTATAGCTCACTTCTCAAAAAGGCTTAGCATATGACAGGGGACTGTGCAGTAACACTAAAACACATACTGTGTTCATCTTTGATCTATTACATCTCATCATCTAACAAAGGCTGGAGGAGTTAGATATGTAATAGACAGGATGTGTTTGATCACAGGAAAAAATGCCCCATTCTGGACTATGGATTGTAACATTTTTTTTTCAATTTTATTTTTAAAGAGGGACTTTCCCCCACTGCATCTGATTCTTTTAATGAGATCATTACAATTGCAGTGTTTACTCCAGTGTAATCTCTTATGTATAGCCTGGATGTCTTTTTTTTAAAGAAAAATACTAATGCGGAACTCTTTTTGACTGGTGTATTCAGTGAAACAGATCAAAATGGAAATAGCTTGCTGTTTGCCCAACTTCAGATGCCCTGACAGAATGTCTTCAAAGGGGTTATCACTCTCCAATGTTGTTGAGGACAGGGTGGAAATGGCCTTACTCGTGCAGGTACAGAATGGTGTGTGTGTGTGTGTGTGTGTGTGTGTGTGTGTGTGTGTGTGTGTGTGTGTGTGTGAATGAATGAATGAGTGCTCTGTACATACACACTGAAAATGCCAGACAAGCTTTTATTCTCTCTGTCTCAAAGAAAACCCACCTTCATAATTCACTATTTTTTTTAATTCATACATATTTGTGCAAGCAAAGACACACTACCAAAAACTCACCTTGCAGGGAGAGCTTATGTGATCCTCACATTTGTGTCCCTCCCTCTTCTATTGTACTTTTTTTCCTGTCAAATTCCTCCTGAATAGATACCTAGGAATAGGATACATATGCCCCTGTAGCTCTGGCTTGATAAATTAGACTCATCACCCTTCTATGTACCACTAACATATGCCAGCTAAAACAAAAGATTTCCTGAACAGCTTTCTAATGCTTTAAGAAAGAAATTGAAAGCAAGCAATATAAATAAAACCATACATCCTGCCCTTAAGTATACATGAAAAATAAACGGGCAGCTTTTTTAAGGCAGGCTTCCTCCTCCAGTCTCCACTATGTGAAGGATAAACTGGAATGTGCAGAACTGTTATATGCATTGCACAAACATTTCAATGGACATAACGATTAGTATAGCTGACATTTGCAAATGCAGATGTTTATGATGTGAATAATGAATGGAGAACATAGTTTATTTGTTTTTAATGAAGTAATATATAACTTTATCCAGAAATCTTTAGCAGCCCTGGGCTACTCTGCAAGATTTTATTTTGTTTTATTTTTTAAAAACATATACAATATACTTAGCAAATAAAATTGAAGTCTTTGGGCCTTATTTGTTGAAAAACAGAGCTTACTAAAACATGTCAGTAATAATAACAGACAGTGGCCTGTTTCCAGAATTGTTGTGAACTATGATGACAATGGATGCAATTAGAAAGGGCCAGCTATCGATTTCCAGGCAGGATTGTGTAACTTTGTTTTGTTTTAAAAGTGTTTTTGTATCACTCAGAGCCGTTGAAGTGCGTATTTCAGACCAACGTGTACATTAGTTCTTGCTTTGCAAAGAGAAAACCTGGCAGAAAAGTAATTTTCACCCTGATCGTATGACTCTTATTCAAAGTAAGTCCTCTGAATTCCAGTGGGGCTTACTCCCAGATAAGTATTGAGGATTGCAAACCTTTGAAATAGTCACTTGGCTTCCTCAGACTAGTGATTTGGTACCATGTAAAATGCATCGGACACAGCTCTTCATTAGCCTACTGCTATTGAGCCTTCCTCACATTCATTAGTGATTAATTCAGACAGATATTTAACTTAATAAGGTAAGCAGATAAACAAAAAAAAGGGAGCCCACTTCTTTATATGCCTTTAGGTTTTTAGTCCTCTAATTGGGTTTTTGTGCACTAATGATCAAGATTAACACCTTATACTAGTCTCATGCCTTTTCCACTGGGAAAATACGTAAACACGTAACGGGAACATTGTGATGAAGAAAGGGTTAAGCATTTGTCTGTTTGAAAGTAGCAATCTTATCAAGCAGCCAATCAAAAGAAATATAGCTTCCAAGTAAATATAGAGAATGCTTGTAAACTTCTTTGGAACACCTAGTCCAGGTATAAAAGCATTGAAATTTGTTGTTGATATGTAGGGAATGATTTCCTGACAAATTGGTAGACACAGACCTTGCAATAACTGTTCCATGAAAATAGTTCAAGGGGTGTCTTTCATTCTGAACAATCAGCTGAAGCCGAAGTTGGTCTACAAACAGAAGTTTATTTTTTGCCATCCCTGTTTAATAAGACACTATGCGTATATTGTACATTGTGGCTATTTGTCTGGAGGTTCCTTGAGGCAGAGACCTTGTTGTATTACATCAGTGATAAATGGCTGGACATCAGTTCTTAAATGTTTGGTTTAATCTGACATACCATTTCCCACAGCATTTATAGAGGAATTTGAGATTTAACCTTTGATGTTGAAAAGAATCTGTTAACTCTAGTTTCCAGGGAATTAGCAGCATCTAATATTAGTGACAAATCACTGAGAATACCTTGAGTATCTTTGTCTTCCAGTGTTGCCCTTCAGAATGCTATTCTGTGCTAATACATATCAACCTACAATAGAGTTGTTTTAAAGAAATCACAGATACATGATGACAACAATCCATTTAAAGAACTAAATGATTCTATCTATTATGGAGTGTCTCGTCCTCTTAAAGTGTCCTCAAATGCTACATGCTCATGAAACTGCGGACTGAAAGATTGTAATTTTGGAGCCTGTCCTATAGTAACCATGGCATAGTTCAAAGTGCTTTGTATGCCTTTCTCGATTTGACATGCAAATGTCAAAGTTTGTCACTATTATATCTTTATATTCCCACTGAAATTAATGTATGGAAGTGCTGATTCAGTTTCTTTCCGGTAAAATATATCCTTGCAAGCCAAATGCCTTCTCATATGTGCCAAATCTTATATTTGTTCTCTTACAAATAAAGATTGCATTGCATATATCAGCTCCTGTGTTTTAATGTGGGTGGTGGTGCTGGTGGTGGTGAAATCACTGTTTTACAAAGGTTTGCCTAATTTTAGTTTAAAGGCTATGTCAAATCTCATTTCGTCTGGATCTTCCCTGTAAGTCAAGTTTAATAAGGGCTTTTAGACCACTGATTATAATATTTAGGATGAAGTGTTCTGAAACAGATAATTGGCATTTGTTCTCTCTCTGATAAGAGACTCCGAACCTGGAGCTCCTTTCGTATAGTTTTTGCAGCACATTTTTTAAAAGCCCCTTTTCCTTTAATTCTTTTCTTTCTTTAATGGGTGACTGGATAAATTCAGTGGTGGATTTTTTGTGACACTAAAGCAGCAGATAAGTCTATGATGCACTCTAGCTATGTGGTTTAAAAATCCCTTACCATATGTTTTCTCACTGGAATGCCTCATCTTGCAAAATTACAGGAACCGAAGCTTAAAAACACAATTAGGTAGTTTTAAAATGAAGTATTAAAGGAATATTACATATTTTCAGATTCGCCTGCAATCGTTTTTTCTCCTTTTCTCCCCCCCCATTTCTTTTGTATCACTTACTTTGAGTTGTTCAAGAAGATCCACTGTATTTGACTGTTGTACTAATCATGCTCCACATTTTCCTTCTCTGATTAGGTTACATAGGCTGTGGTTAAATTATAAATGAAAGAATGAGCGACCAGAGAACTTGTCATAACAGCATCTTTTATGTTGTTATAGAAAAACGGGTAAGGGGGTGGAGGCATCAAAAGGTGCGAGGCGACAACTTGCTTATTTTCTTCTCTTTTTTCCTGACATATCTATAAAGACAAGCAGTGCCATTTGTTGCAATGTTCTCACCCCCACCAGTGATTCTGAAAACTACAGCAAAATATCTGCCCACTGAGGGGAAAAACTGCAAGAAAAGAGCATATAAAGCATAAGCATAAGGATATGCATGAAAAAGTATAAACTTTCGTTGATTTAAACTTCATGATATTATGTCCGTGAAATATTTTGAACAGTTTTACTTTCATTCTTGCAATGTCTATCACAAAAGGAATACGTATATCCCAATGTGGGATACTCTTGTATGTTTCTTCCAGCTGTTCTCTAATTGCTCTATAACTGGTATCTATGTAGATTTTTTGCTTTCTGTAAGATGTGTTTTAAATTTGTTTTTTGTTACCATACAGTAATTTTGCAAAATCGTTCTTATAGTGACTACGCACCTATGTAGAGCATGGGTACTCAAATGCAGATATGATCCTCTCTAAATTCAACTGTCAGGTTAGACATTATGAAAATATAAATGTAGTATAATTATGTTATTTAAAATAATTGTTAGCAGTAGCAATGCTGGGTAAAAAAAAAAAAAGATGACTGTCTGCGATAAACCTGTGGCTGTGCTTCAATACTGATTTGTTGATATATTCCAAAAATGTAGCTAAGCAAACCTGTGTGTGTGTGTGTGTGTGTGTGTGTGTGTGTGTGTGTGTGTGAGAGAGAGAGAGAGAGAGAGAGAGAGAGAGAGAACACATGGGTATTGCCTTGCATTACATCACAAATACAGCTATTTTCCAAAACAATAAAAGCTTTATTTTTGGGTTCACAAGCATGCTTCTACTCATCAGCTCATATTCTTAAAATAAAACACACCTCCACATAAGCATAGCTTTAAATATGTCGCATCTAGCTCAGTGGCTCCCTGTACACGGGTAAGAGGACTTTGATGTGAGATTTGAAGCCTTAATTGACATAGTCTGCAGTGATTTGATGATAGGCTTGGTGAAATGGGCTCTAAACATTCACAAACAAGAAATGTTTTCCTTGTCATCCATGCCTGTGAGCTGTGCTTTTTGTGTGTATGTGCACCCCTGTAACCTGCCTTAAGGATTCTTTTTTCTTTCTGTCTGTCTTTTTTTTAAAAAAAACTTTATTCGATGAGCTATCAATGTTTCCCAGGATAACAAATCTTCTTTTACAACCCTTGGTGGAGTTTGGTTAGGGGCTACCTCTGAGCAACATGAACTCGGCCTTGCTGTGTGTCTTACACTAATACCTTCACTATGGTAAAGAATCAGGGTACTTCAGAAACAGCCTGAAGCCATACAGCTGATTATTTCACCAAATTTGCATCTTTTCAACAGTAATGGGGATGTCTTTCACAAATGCTCCCAGGCTCTAAATAGATGCTAAGTGGTTGTTCCTAGTTCCTTGTCTCTCTGGGGCCCCTGGAGAGTCGCTTCCCATCCCACCCACTCTGCCAGCCCTGTGCTGAGCCCTCTGGCAGCTGTGCGCTGCTCCTGGCGTCTGGCAGAACCCTACAGAAGGGTTTACATTTCGGAAGTTGGCCAAGTGATGCAGTCTTCACTTGGGACCTCCTATAATGCCTGCCTGCTGCACAAGATAGCGTTATTCTCTCTTGCCTTCCTGGGGAGAAAAATAAGTGGCCTCCAGGAAACAGGAATGATCTCAGGTGTCCTTTGACTTCTCAGTTTATACAGCCTGTATTGTAAGGAAGAGATGCTGCTGGTTTCCTACTGAGATAGTTAACATAGTTGGATTCTTCAGCACAAGGAAATCTGTGGAGTATGCATGAAAGACAAGAGAGTGAAGTAGGGCTTGAAAAGAGATCGGGTGGATAGAGAGCAATTGAAGAGCTACATATTCTCCAGTGTGTGATAGAATGTCAGTGATGAGGAGAGTTGGGGAGAGGGAAGGAGTATGAATGTATTTCCAAGCGCTGCTCTTGGTCCTTTAGAGGGATAAATTAGGGCAGAAGAAATTCCCCCCCACCCACCAGATTTTGCTCTGCTGAGCAAGGCCCCTAAAATATATACAGTATACTGTACAGTATTGTTTTCTAAAAAGCAAATACATGGGAAAATGCAAGAAGACATAAAAGTATGGAAGTGCTTTTCTT
This sequence comes from Plestiodon gilberti rubricaudatus, assembly GCA_026170595.1. Lineage (NCBI taxonomy): Eukaryota > Metazoa > Chordata > Lepidosauria > Squamata > Scincidae > Plestiodon > Plestiodon gilberti. Next base: position 67,953,538 of record JANXHW010000003.1, on the reverse strand, counting down.
AAAAGGAAAATGTCACACCGCACACTCCTTATGCTTTCATTGGAACATGGCCCTTCTTCGTGCGCTGCTGAAACGAGCTCCGGTGGTTCAGTCTCATTGCACATCGCTCCAGGGCATGCATGGGCTCTTGTGTGCCAGTTTCATGGACAAGGTACTGTAGCTGGGCCTTGAATAACCTTGACATGCCAAATGACATGTAAGCATCTACATAAGCAGAGGTTCATTGACTCAAATATATAGCTGCTTAAGTAAATTCACCTCTCTCACGTGAATACTGAAGATGAGAACTGGGTCCCACATGTGCTCAATATGACATGAATCACATCAAAACTGGACACATATTGTGATTGTCTGAACACATAAAACAGCCAGCGAGCATCACCACCGGCCCTGATGCCAACTATCAGCTACAGAGGATGGCTGACAAGTGTCGGGTCCCATTTCAAACAGTCAATGGTATTTTGATGTGGTGTTAAGAGAGATGTGGTGTTAAGAGGACTGCTTGCTTTACATCAGCATTTTTCTAAATGCTCAGGGTACTCAATATATTGAAACCCAAACCATAAAGCTCATATTTAAACACATCACACATACAACAGAGTAATAAAAAAATAAGAGAAACAGTCCTCTCACATTCCAGTACACACCTGGGTGCCAAGGGTCTCATTCGCTTCAATGACTGGGACAATTCTGGGCATGCCATCGAAATGAAAGGAGACACTTCGACACACTGGAGCTCCATATACACACTGGAGCTCCCACAGATCTTTGGTTTGTCTAACTCCCCACTCCCAATATCTGATCAGCCCTAGCCATTCAAATTAAGAAAGAAAGGCTTTCAGAAGTGGAGGCACAGACTTGGTCAGGTCTCTTGGTCAGGTGAATTGTATAATTGCTGGAGGGACACTAAGCATAGAATCTGAGCACCTTCATTGTATGGATATAGAGCAGTGATGGGAGGGTCAGGAGAGTGTCCTCAGGGATTACAGGGACTCTGGTGTGGTATGATGGAGAAGGTGGTCCCGTAAGGTGTGTATCATTTTTCAAGGATGCAATTTAGAAATGTCCTTAAGAAGCTGCTGTGTGTTGCAAACAAGAGTTGAGAAAACTGGGATCAGACAGAGAAATACATATACTGAAGTCATCTTCACTGGTTGTAATGGATCAAAATATGAAAAGAATAATTCAAAATCAAAGGAAATCACAAATTTTGCATGAAAAATACAGTTCCGCTTTATTTGTTCCTTGCAAAGCTTGCATGCTCATTTAACATGTTTTGTATCATTTTTAAAAGCTATCCATATGAAACATTGCTTTTGGAATGATCAGAGACATTTTATTCATGAACTTGGACTTTGATTGCCTGACACTTTTAGATAACAGAAGGCATTCAGCAAGTAGTCACGAAGAGAAGTTTTCAGCTTTCCAACTCATAAGGAGCTGTCCTAGATGCAACCCTGCCCTGGACCCAATAGCTACTATTAGCTGAATGAGTCACTGATTTTAACAAAACGGATCACAACATTTTACAACTGTAGTTCAACTCTTTATCTGGAGTGCTTTCTTTATCTCTTTGATTATTTTATTTTTTTGCATTTTCATTGCATAACTCAGGATAAAAATAAAACTTCAAAACAAAAAGAAAGAATTTTTTTTTGTCTGTATTATTCACTATAATTGCATTTAGGATCTTTTCCCAGGAGACCAAACTCAATCAATGAGTGAACAAGGGAGTCCCTTACTTTGTTGCACAAACAGCCATTCTGAAATATATGGGACTCAGTGGATCAGTTACCTGGGAAAATGGGATTGGAGAGGATTGCTCTGGATGTGTTCTCCAGTAAGGTTCAGGGTCATAGTCTGGGAGTGCCCCTGCTCCTAAATTCTCACTGATCCTAAATTCTTAGCTGATGTCCATGGCCCAGAGTGTGTTTTATCAGCTTTGGCTGATATGCCAGCTATGCCCACTATTGGCAGAAAGAGAACTGGCTATTGGCATCCATGGTATGGTGGCCTCCAAACATTTCTGCAGTGTAATCTACTCTCTACGCACTAGGCTGCCTTTGAAAATAGTTCAGAAATGTCAGTTAGTGCAAAGTGCTGTGCTCACCGATATCCTATGCCCCGTCGCAGCCCAGACCAGCCTTACACGACCTCCATGGAAGCACGCCAGTTTCAGAGCTGGCGTGCATCTGAGGAGGCCCATTTCGATCTGCACTGCTTACACCGGGGGAAGGGGATGAATGTCCATGAATGCTCCCTTCTCCTGAGATGCGCCTGGGCCTCGCCAGTGCAGGCCACAACGGGCCTAGGATACAGCGACTGCGTATAATCACACAGGATTGGGCTGCCCATTGCAGGTCCAACTGGTATGTAGAAATGGGACCTCCTGTGCATAAAGTCTATACAATACCTTGAAGCTGGAAATGGCCTGTACACAATGGCTTCGATAAGTTTGTCACAATGTATAACATTTTAGAGCACACCACATGGAGAATTTGCACACTGGCGTCGCTGGAGGTGGGGCGGAAAGCTAAGTTCTGCAGCTTTCCACCCCACCATTACTCTCCGGTATGAGGCGCCTCGCCCCCTCGTCGTAGGAGCCCGTCAGCGGAGAGAAAGCAACGCGCAGGAGAAAGCAACGCGCAGGGACTCTCCTGCGCGTTGCTTTCTCTCCGCTGATGGGCTCCTACGACGAGGGGGCAGGGCGCCTCGTACTGGAGAGTAACGGTAGGGTGGAAAGCTGCAGAACTTAGCTTTCCGCCCCACCTCCAGCGATGCCAGTGAATTTGCATGCAACCTCCAATCATCCCCAGAAACCTTTGGCACCGGCATAGAAACTGTGCCTACACAATTGGTACGCTCACGCTGGCATGGACAATGGTGAGGTGATGAAGGCATCGTATGTACATGAATGTTTATCTTCTCCAAAGAGAATCCTTGAAAATGAAAACAGTGCAGGGGTGTTCTTCAGAGAAACTTTAGTCCAAAAATGAGTAGCTTCACTGTGACTTGTCCCACATGCTTCCAGACACCTGGTAGTACAGCAAACCTGTTTCATTATTATAAGTCATTTTGTTTTAAAGTTGTTGAGAAAAAAGATTGATTCCCAGCCGGGGCCACAGTCTGTGTGGAGTTTGAACGTTCTCCCCATGTCTGCCTAGGTTTTCTCTGGCCTGGAAAGCTCACATTTATTTCAGGGTTGAATATTAGAAGTGTTTTGGGTCTTTATTTAGAAGTTTGGTGATGTTTTTGTGACCAGAAATATGCCATAAACTCCTGTTTATGTATATCAATTAGCCTACGGTAAAATTGGTTTCATTATAAGTTGTTTCACTTAAAGTTGCAATTCCCAAGAACCTATCAACAACTTTAAGTGAGGACTTAGTTGTACATTGGCCCTTGTTTTTGATCATTTTTGTCTGTTTCTGCCTCTTGTTTCTACACTTATAGTTTATACACCATCCATGGTGACAGGCAGAGAATGCAGTCAGGGGATACATTTCTGTGCTTTTGAGAAAAGTCGTCGTTTATAGTTAAGAGGTAAATTACATATCATTACCTGTGTGTGTGTGTGTGTGTGTGTGTGTGTGTGTGTGTGTGTGTGTGTGTGTGTGATCTAGCTCAAGTTAAGGACCGTGCAGTCCCGGGGGGGGGGGGCGAGTCTCAGAAGAAAGATTGTAACTCTGAAAGGAAATCAAGGACAGCAGCACTTTCGTTGCTGCGTTGCATGTGTAGCAGGGACAACTTAATGCTCCTTATTTTCCTGTGCCAGTACCCAAGCTATTTCACAGCCCTGAGAAACGAAATTATCAAAAGCTTGCCTCACATGCCGCTGAAAGGCTGCATTGTACCACAAATGGAATGTGCAGCGTACTCAGTGAAAAACATTCAAGGAACCCAGCGCTGACTACAGCAAGGGGAAAGGTAAAATAAAAATGGCTGCTGCCGAGTTTGTGTGATTGCAACGTGTAAATCCCCCATCAGCCTTAAAAATTATGGGGAATGCTGAGGATATCTGGGAAAAGGTTCAAACAGCAATTTGAACTGCGAATCAAAGCCGCAGGGGCTAGTAAAATGGAAGATGAGCAAGCAAATGACAGTGTTTTTGTCGGTTGGGCCAGTACACTGGAGATAAACCACACATTTCAGACTGATGATTAAGATGGAGAAGGAGAGAAAAAAAATGTAAAGGAATTGTTGGAAGGTCATTGTATCGTGGAGGAAAATATTGGTGCTTTTAATTTGGACTCTTCATGGATATTTGCTTTGGAGTTCTTTCCGTAGTCTAATGTCTGCTGTTTGTTACTTGGGAACAGGCTGTCAGCTTTTATGTGAGAGTGCTTGAAAATGCTTTTCTGGCATGCCTTAGGGCTCAGTAGGGCAACTCTGTCAGCAAACCTAATTCATGTTGCACTACTGTTGGCCAGTATGCTAACAAGGAAAGAGATATCCCTCTGTTTGAACCTAATCTGCAAACTACACATGGCCTTGTGAACTAGTCTGATGTATCAGACTTGGAGCCAAGAGACCTGGGTTCGAATTGTATAGTATCAAAATCCCTATAGAAAAGGAATATTAAAACTAACCTCACGGAGACCATGATTCACAGCTAACTCTGTGAATTCTGTGGGGGTTTAACCTTCTTTCTCTCAGGGCAGCCCACCCCCCACCCCACTCCCCATTGCATCACATAATTGGCCGTTTCTTTACATTGAAGGGTGTGTTTGAAATGTAGATTTCAATGCAGTGGATTTGGACAGGCGAAGCTGCTTCTATCAGGCCAAACGATGTTGGAAACTCCATTGGATCATTGCTAGCATATTCTGTGTGCCCAGTGCTGCAATATCAATAAGAGGAATCATACATTTTGTGCCTCAGTTTCTCCATATCTAAAAGCATTTCCATTCTTTCCAGCAGTATATCAGCATCCTTTGCACAGAAAGTCTTTGGCACCACACCTTACCCTCTATTCCCTACTGTAACTATCAGCCCAATCCACTGTAACTCCCCATGCAGCAATGCAGTGCTGTCAACATGGTGCCTGTTACATCCTGTGGGGGAGTTTTGGCCTCCGGAGACCTCCTTGGGACAAAGAAACATTTGTCCCCTTGCCCTGGGGTAAGCCCCTGCCGGCCCGCCAGGTCTACTTGGACCTGTGCCAGTAATATCACTGGCACTAGTCTGTATGGACCGATGAAGGCAGATCAAGCCTGGGAAGGGGTGTTGGATTTGGCAGTCACTGCTGTCGCCAAACCCATCCCTCCCCGGTCCCAATCTGCCCTCCTCCTTGCCCCTGTCACCACCCCATTCCACCTCCCATCACCACGTATATTTACCAGGGCCGGCAGGTGTCCACCACATGTGACAGTGGCCATAGTGTGTGCTCCTGGCCTTTTGTGACAACCGGAAAGCACCTAGCACCGCCAGAATGCTCTCCCCACCCCCAAACTCCCTTGATCCTCCCCCTTCCCACCCCCAAGTTACCGAGGGGGCGTAGAATCCGGGAGCAACTGCTGTGCGCACCACACCTCTACCCATTTGCGGCAGCAGCCTGGATGCGCACAATGGCAGCCCAGCTTTTGTGCTGGTGCAAAAGGACCTTATGGTGTTGGAGTGAGAGTTCAAGCAACACAAGGCCCAGATAGGATTATTAGGCCATAAATTAGGGATCTATGCTTATATGCAACCAGAAATCACAGAATTGTAATCATGAAACCGGGCTTCATGAAAGCATTTTGACCTCATAGATGGCACAATGATGCACTGAGATGCCTCACAGGGACCTGCAAAATGCTGTTGCGCCTTCAATAAATGAGAAACCATTCTAAAGAAACAAGGTGTGACTGCCAAAATGAAGCAAGGCACAGGATTATGTATTGATGGGGAAACACCTTTTGCGGCATCCCATATATCGGTCTCTTTCACAAGAGACAGCAAAATCACTTCTTGTCTTTCCCCTGTCTGCACAATACTGATCCACCTTATGAATGTACTAGCCGCAGCGTTGGCATTTTTGGATTCTTTCACGTATCACATCCATTGTTCCTGTTTCCTAGTGCTGGCAAGGCCACATCCCTGGGAGAACTGTCCAGATGTTTTGTTTCTGAATGGTAAAAATAGCAGTCCTAGACAATGCACACCTTTAAGACTGTGGAAAAGTAAGAGAGAAACCCAGCAGATTCTTGGTGTGAAATAACCACTTATCTTGGAATTATCATTTGAGTTAAAGAAAAAAGGGTGTCCCTCAGATTCTATGGAGTGTTCGCCATTTTCAGAAGGTATCCTCAGAGGCCCAACAAAGGATTCCTTGGTGTCACTTCTGAAAGTGGCCACCAATGTGGCTTTGAGGAGCTGAGCAAGAACGCTGAAAGGCACTCCCTTTCAACAAGTGCCTGTGTGTTTGCTGAGGCTATTGATGCCAAATTCTTTGGCAAAAATGATGCATTGCTTGGGGTTTGGCAGATGATTTTATACACATAAAGCTCCAAGATGTTCCACTGCCAGTATATTATTTGGCAGGTGCTCATCTTGAGTTTGCCTTTTGGAATGTCCTGCACCTCATTTCCTCTCACAATATGCCAACCCCTAGATAGATTTTAATGAAACTACAAAGTGACCAGAAGAGACGCATAACCAGAGCTATTTGAACCTCGAGATGACATGAACTGACTGTAATTCTGTGGGATCATTTGGAACTGGACTTTTGTGCTCCCCCCCCCCCCAGCATCCCCCTGCTCCAGCAAACCATTTGATACCTAATAATAATGGATTATTTCAGCAAGATCCTAGAAGTAATGACATTTGAAGTTACTATAGCTTTAACTGTGGTCAGGTTCAATAAATTCTTGTTTACACACCTGGGTGTAACAAAGACTGTAATAACAGACAAAAGTGTCATTGTTTCAGGGAAGAGATTTCTGAGACTTTGCTAGAAATAATGAAATCCATTTGAGTTTGGGACTGCAATCCTAAGGTTGGGAGGAAATTTTATGAAGTTCAGTGGGAGTTACTTCTGAAGAAAACGTTGAAAAATCATACTGCATGCACATATACACAAACCTGGAAGTACCGTATTGTTCCGAGTATAAGACGCACCTGATTATAAGACGCACCCTTAAAGTTTGGTGCTATTAAAAAAAAAAATTAAATCACTGGCATTAAATTGCAACAGCCTGATTATAAGACGCACCCCTAGTTTAAAAACTTAAATTAGGAGAAAAAAGTGAGTCTTATACTCAGACCAATACGGTATGTTCCACTGAAATCAGTGCAATGGTGTCAGTCAATTGCAATGTGCAGGTGCTCCATGGCACAGACTCCTTACTTGATTGCAGCATATGGGTTAAGAGGGTGAGCTGTGAATCAAGATTTCCCTGTTTTGAATTTGGCCTCTGCCATTTACTCAGTGACTAGATGCCCCCGGCCCTAGTGACTAACTCAGTGACAGTCCCTTCGGGGAGAAAGGCGGGGTAAAAATATTGTAAATAAATAAAATAAGTAAAATAGACGACCTTAGGCAAGCCACACCCTCTCAGCCTCAGCTGCAGTCAGTAGCGTAGCTTTGGGGGGGGGACACCACCCCCTTTGCAGTGGTGGAGTGGTCATTTTCCAGTGTTTCTGCTGACGAGGGGGTACTCGGCAAGGTGGCGGTGTGTGAGCTGGGCCCTACTGCTTGCTCTCACTTTTATATGACTCCAAATGGAGCCATCCCAGAGGCAAGGGCAATGTGCAGGTGCGGGGGGCATTGCGAGGTGTCGTGACGTCACCCCCGTCCTACCCCGTCCTGCTTCCCTGAAACCCTTTGAAATTAGCACTGTGGTAGAACGCCCACATAGACCAGCAGACAGGCTGCTTTGTGGATTTGCGGTCCTAGCCAGCTTACCTGCTGCGATTGGCATGTGCCAGTCAATTGGGCATCTAAGACCATTTGACCAGGTCAAAAGGCAGGTAAGAATGTCCAGGTGGTCATAAACCATCCAATAGGGTGGAGCTATGACCTCATCAACCCTGGGTTTTTTGAGGTTGCACGCAAGGATACCTATGGCTCAATTCTATCAAGGGCCTATGGCAGTAGATCTCGTGATCCGCTGCTGTAGGCCCTGATGTGTCGGTGCAAAAGCTGTGCTGTCATTGTGCATGACGGAACTGCTGGTGGAAATGGCCAGTGGCGCTGCATGCATGTCAGAGTCACATGTGGAGTGCCAGTGGAGAATTTAAGTAGGATTTATACTTTTACTGTTTTAACTATCTGGTCTGATTTGGGAGGAAGTGAGTTTGCCACATCTCTCCAGCTGTCATGCTCAGATAATGGTTAGTTTCATAAGGGGGATCCCTGGATTTGGAGGTGAAGATCTGTTAACCTTGAGAGTGAAGCTTTCCCAGGGTGGATTCTTTCTGTTTGGGCTTCCTAGATTTCGGTAGTGGCAGTGAAGAGACGACTGCTTTACTAGTAAATCCCAGTCTAAGGTTTACTAGTAAATTCCAGTCTAAGGTTTACTAGTAAATCCCAGTCTAAGGTTTACTAGTAAATTCCAGTCTAAGGTTTACTAGTAAATCCCAGTCTAAGGTTTACTAGTAAATCCCAGTATAAGGGTGTGCAGAGAGCTGATACTGGGGTGCCAGGCATTAACTGCTTGGTGCTCCTCTGTCTCTTTCCCCCTCGGTGGAGGGAGGGAAGTCATTTTTGCTTTCTTTGCTAAAGAACTCTGTGTATGTACTGAATGTGCCTCACACCTTTCGGAAGCAGATCCAAATGTGCACCAGCTCCCCCTCACTCCATGTTTAGCTTTTAAAAACTGCAGACTGATGGGGCTTTCACCACATGCCCCTCCCCCCCAGTTCTTACCATATGCCTGAAGAAGGATCCTAGAGCTTGCTGTTTGATACTCTTACTTTTAGTTAAAATAAAATAAATAAAAATCACTCTGTTTGGATTAAATACACTCGAAGCTTTCTTGACATTTCTATTGCAGCAAGTTCTGTCATCTCTACCAAGTGAGGAGCTGAGGGTCATGGCTGTGGTGTTTAGAAAAGGGATCCAAGGGATTCAAGAGGGGCTGATTTTAAACGGATGCAAGCTAGAAGATCAGCAAAATGCACCGCCTCAATTGTGAAGACATTTCTGGGGGCAATAGATGCGTTGGGCATCTAATAAAGGCAGAACTCTGAACGTAGATAATAGCGTTTTCAAAGTCAAAAATGTCTAGGAAGGTTTCCCAAATGACAGCTGTAAACAAGCTTATTTGCCAGAGTGAGGCCATTTGAAAGGACAGCGAAACAGATTGTGGTCTTGGGAAAGAAAATCTGACAAATTAAAGCAGGTGAACACTCCGAGGAAAGGTGCAAGAGCAAAAGCAAAGGGAGGGCAGCCTTTTGGCAACACAACCATTGGCTGCGATAAGAAACAGTGATGTAAGAGATGTCACCTCATTCATATTCAGTGATCACACCAAGTGGAAACATTTTGCCAAGGAATTGTAAACATCTGCTAACAGGCCTGGTGAATGCGACAAAGTAAATGAGCAGTTAGTTAAGTGAGAGCAGATTATATACCAGGGAAAAACACACACACACACCCTTCATGGACCGATCTTGTTTGAGGTTTTTATGTAATACAGTAGCCAGACTGTTAAAAGTCAAAAACAGGCTTGAAGACTCCTACACGTGACATTAAGTGCATCATGGTGTAGCTAGAGAGGCTTGCCTTTGCGCTCAAGGAGCAGCCCCATGGGGCTGAGATTTGGATTGGGACCATGGCAAAGCGGTAGGGGGTATTTAACCCTTTACTTCTGTGCGGTGTTCCCACTGAAAATCATGCCCCCCCCCGCAAAGGGGCGATTTAACCTCAAAACTGCCATTGTGGCAATCCAGTGTTTCTAAATAAATGATAGCTATGCATTTTATAAATAAGTTTCAGCACTGGTAAAACGCCTTGTTTGAAAGTGCATACGTGTATGGTGGGTGAGTGGGGGGGGAACATTAATGTACTGGGCGTACTACACAAGCAGGCAAACTGCACATGCGCAGTGCTCTGTTAAAAGACCTGGAAATAAACGATGAAGGAATGGAGGATTCCCAGAGCACTTTGGACGCAAGACCAGTTCATTTCCAAGAAAAGGAAATACTTTTTAAAAAACAAAAACAAAAAACTCTGCATTTTCTTGCATTAAATGATTTAATGCATCATACGATGCTTAGTGAAACTCCGCTCTACAGTGCAGCACTCATGTTTAATTGGTGACAAGGTTGCCAATGATCGTTAGGACTTTAATGGGAGAATCTCTACTGAGGGAATTGGTAACATCTCTGGTAACCTCCATTAATGTTGTTCCTGCCCACAGCTAAAATCCATGCGGCAGAGAAAGTTTAGAAATGAAGTCACTGCTGGTTTGAATTACTGGAGAAACTTTAATTCTTCCAGCTGTTCCTGCTCAGCAACAGTTCCGGCATTCAGCATTGACAACACATCGTCATCAAGAGAAATCAGAGAGCAAGAGCAATGAGTGCTGAAAGGAACACTTAAAACTGCTCTCATTTGTATAGTTTGACATCAGCAAAATGCTAAATGTAAACAGGACCAGAACAGTTAAGCTAAACTAAACAGTCAAGCGAGTTCAGTAAAATCTACTTTATTTTAGCCACAATTTTGAATGAAAATCCCCAAAGGAACTATCATTTAACATACAAGACTAACTCCTGGAATGGAAAGGACATTCCATGTTACAATATTCAATACACGCACTACCTTTTCAGTGTTCCATTGTGAATTGGATTTCACCAAATTTTATCTATCTATCTATCTATCTATCTATCTATCTATCTATCTATCTATCTATCTATCTATCTATCTATCTATCTATCTATCTATCTATCTATCTATCTATCTATCTATCTATCTATCTGAGAACAGGTTACAATTCTAACAGCGCAATCCGACTTAACTTTTGTGCCGGTTTAACCACCGGCGCAGCGAGAACGGGAGGCCCCAGAACGGAAAAGGGAATTAAATCCCCCCCCAAAAAAAGAGGAATTCAAAGGAGATTTGAATCCCTTTTCCGTTCTGGGGCCTCCCGTTCTCGCTGCGCCACTGATTAAACCAGCACAAAAGTTAAGTCGGATTGCGCTGTAAATATATTTTCTGGAAAGTAAATTCCATTGAACTCAGTGGGACTGATTTGTGAGTAATATGCACAGGCTCGAGCTCTTAGGGCCCAATCCTATCCTTTCATCTCTGCCAATGCAGCCACACCAAAAAGAGCACGCTGTATCCAGCAAAGGGGGGAGGTCAAGAGGCTTTGGAGAGGAAAGGGGAATTGCGTCCTCTTGCGTCCTTAGGTTCTGTTACTACCTTATACAGCACTAGGGTAATTTCACTGGTGGGGAAGCCATTGTAGGGTAACATTGAAAAAAGTATGCCTTTTTCCCAGACTGGAGCATGGGATAACCAAACACTCATCACAAACTTGAGCCCTCATGATTTCCTAATGTGAGTATGCTAAGTAAAGTAATTCAGTGAATCATGGGGAAAGTGTCCTCCGTTATAGCAAGCACCCACTGCCAGTTTCTTTCAACGAAAGGAAGATGTCATCACATTCCCAGACAACTTTAGCTGCTAAAGAAAATAGTGGTTCACCTGTTATTTTGTAGACATTTTACCCAGCTGATAATAGGCCAGAATTATGCAGACAAGGTATGGATGGCTCTCTCTAGACGCAGACCACAAAAACACACACACAGCTCAAGCACAGTTAGGTTTACTGGAGAGTCAAAGCACAAATGTACTCTCTTCCGCTTGCAGCTATTCTAACCCAGGTCATTTCCCAACGAAGCCCGTCGAAATTATGCAATTGACTTCAATGTGAACAGCGTCAGGGATATTAATTGTACACAAATGACACTTCCCCAAACATATAGCCTGAGAAATGACTCAGCTGGCAGAGCAGCATTATTACCAACGACAATAGAAATCTGTGGGTGTGGAGAATTGACAAATGCAAAGGATTTAGGGGCTCCCTACAGATTTTTGATGTAATTTACTATTTTCTCTAGATTCTAATAATTCATTTTGTTTTTAAATGAAATGTCTAGCCCTTCTGGTTACAAACCAGCTTCCTACACTTCAAAATATAAACTAGTGTGCAGACTGTTTTTGTTTTTCCTTTTACCTGGTGTGCATTTAATTGTTGATTGGCCTGTAACAGAGCTGGCTGATGGATGACCAAGAAATGGTTGGGTCTGGTGCAATGTAATAAGTTAGTCTTGCTAGAAAAAAAGTGAATAAAGCAAATCAACATTTGCATTCATTTGACATATTTCTAAGAGGCTAACAGGCCAATCCTATCCCCCCCCCCTTTGCTGGCGCAGCTGAGCCAAAAATGGGTATGCTGTATACAGCGGGAGCGTGGATTAGGAGGTTTCAGCAGGGAAAGGAGATTTAAATCCGTTTACCCCTGCGTAAGCCTCCCACTCCGCAATGGGTCTCCTCAGACCTGCGCTAGCAATTTTGCTAGCACAAGTCCAAAGAAGTATGCAGAAATGGTATGGATTGATGTCTTCAGATGCAGACCACAAAAACAAACACAGCTCAAGCACAGTTAGATTTACTGGAGAGTCAAAGCACAAATGTGCTGTTTACCCGCCCACCATTGGATGCAGCGCATGCTCCACCAGCATGGCTGCATTGGCTCCGATGGTGGGGGATAGGATTGGGTAGTTTAGTCATGTGCATGCAGTCTCATGGGAAATGTTTCACTGTGCATGAAGCATGAAGCTGTACAGCCACAGTGATTCCCATGACTGTGACCGAAAAAAGTTTGGTTGAATAGTGGAAATTTCTTGATACAGATTCAAGTGTACATATTGCCCAGGAAGGGCCACAATTGCATTTATGTCAGATAAATGGACTGTAAAACAACCCATATATAATATACTCAGTAGCAGTTCCATGTTTATGGAACGACTGCCCCCTGGAGGTTCACCTAAGCCATAGATGGATCACATTTCAGAAACACTGGTGTTTGGGAACTCATTTGGGCCTAGGGGTTAAGTTTTGGTCTAAATGTTGGCTAGAAAGGTGAGTGCCTCTACATGTGCTGCATCAAATTTTTGTTAGGTTAACCAGAGTATTTTTGCTGAGAAATTTGATACATGAGTATGTTTGTGAAAAAAAAAAACTACTTTTGTTCTTTTGCGTATATCTTTTACAGCCATTGTTTGCAGCCATTGTTCCTCTGAACTTCTGCTGCTTGGGGGCGGGGTGAGGAATAAGAGGAAATGCACCCTTGTTGCTGAGGCAACCAGATCAATACACATGCATATGGGGATGTCACTCCCAATGCACATCCTATTGAAAGTCATCTCCGTAGTCCAGTTGCCTCAGCAATGGGGATGCGTTGTACTTTTCCTCCACAAACCTGCTCCTCTGTGATGCGCCCTGTTTTGATTCAGTCTTCATATGAGGTACGTTCATAAAGGCCAATGACATGTTGCTTGACCATGTGCTTCAGTTGGCCTCATGGATGGCCTGGACCTGTATGGGAGGGGGGGGAATCCATATTGTTCCAGGCCAGAGAGATTAAGCCCTCCTCCCCTTGCTGTGTCCTGAACTATGGGGCCCATGAATTTAACACTAAAAAAACAAACAAAAAACAAGCATATGGTTAAAGTAACATCTAATTTGACTCTTGAGAACCAGAGCCAGTGCACATGTACTGCAAGACAAAACTTCTGGACTCAGAGATCAGGACTTCCCTATCAATCTGAAGCATCAGCACTTTAGCAGCCCAATCCTGTCTAGCAGGATGCAGTGGCGCACATAAGGCGCCTGCCACATCCTATCCAGGATTGGGCCTGCCTCGGCACAGCCGGAGGGAGGCCTCCTCAGGGTAAAGGGACGTTTGTAATATGCCAGCCACCCCATGAGGCTACTTGGATTTGCATCAGCTATTTTGCTGGTGCACATTTGAGAGCCCCGCGTAAGGGCAGCCAAGCCTGGAAAGGGATAGGATTCGGTGGAGGGGGCTGCCGCTGGTCCCTCCCCGTTCCCAGGCCCAGCTGAACAATCCTACCCCCCATAAACGCCCCGTTTCACCCTCCCCCGCCCTTCTGCTGCCCAGCGGGGACTCGCCATGGCACTGGAGGTGTGGTGCAAGCCTCTCCACCAGTGCCACTTCCTCTTTGGGTGACACAAATGTGCCTTAAGGTATGTTTGCGACACCCTAGGCCGGCGGAGCAGTCGCTCCACCAGTCTATATTTGCACAGGATTGTGCTGTAGGTTTTATAACTCTGGACATTGCTTCTTAAATATGCTGTTGGAACAGCTGACTGATAGTCAGAAAACCCAACAAGCCGCCTTTGAGATATCGTTGCTAATTTCAATACCTCCTGCATCTTTCCAAAAAAGTACAGTACATCCATGTGCTGCCTTTCGTTCTCCCCCCCCCCCCCCGAAATTGTAATATTGTTAAATAGGTCTGGTTACAGCCATTTGCAGTAAGTGGTTTTCATTAGATTTTTATATTCTGCACCAGCAAGCTACATGAGTGTTAAAATAGGAGAAGAAAATTGCAACCGAAACAGAGTATTAGGAGGCTATGACAAGCAGGGAAAACAGTGATTGAGCATGCAAATCATTTTGCTTCCCCCCCTTCTTTTCAACAATACATACTCTACTACTGTCTACATTTTCCCAAAGGTGCCAAAACAGCTACACTTGGTTGAAGTCTGTGCTACCTTTCTATGAGCCCCTGCAACAAATGATTTAGGTGGGAAATAACCTCTAATCAGCATCCCTTCATACCACAGAGCAATCGAATTATTGTCAATCTCATCCTATCTCCTTGACACACAAAAAAACTCTGAAGTGTTTCTTCCAGTTGAAGTTTTGTAGCTGAATAATAAATAAAAGAGGGTGCCATACAAGCACAGCATAATGTGATTGTATCTCCTTTGTTCTTGTCAATCAGTTTTAACAAAAGTTAGAAAGTCCTGGATGTCGCAATGAGACTCTTCAGAGTGGATGATTTAGAGTTTTCAATGCAATCATTTTGGAGTGTAAAAGTTCTCTTTTTAACAGGGAGATTTAAGTAAAGGTTTCCGGAACTTCATAAAACTTTGACTTGCCTGCTCCTTAAAGAGCACAATAATGCATGTCTGATTTGCCAGTATATCAAAAGACTTGCTTTTTAAAAATTCTTATTTTGATATGAACACACACAGCATTTTTCAAAGATAGCTCCCAGGTAGCTTTTTTGTCCTTGTTCAGATCATGAATTTAATTAATTCAGTGAAGAGCTGTCATAGATTTTAAATGCTTTAGAATTACATTTTAAAAATAAACATCTAACCATAAGGATCTTAAAAAGAAAAATCCTTGCAAAGTTTTCCCTTAAAGTTCTTTTGTATTTGGGTAGCAAAATTTCCTCCTTTTCTCGCATCATCCTGATGATGAAGTTGCCAGTTATTGACTGTAGTTTTTCGAATTCAAGAAGCAGACAGCAGAACCATCTTTAAAAGCACAGTTTTTCTGACTTCAAGAAGCCACAACTGTGTGTGTTTAATTTCTCTTACAGCTGTACAGCCCCCGTATAATGGAAGGTTTGAGACAAAATGGTCCCCCACCACCTTACCTCCGTGTAATGCAATTTAGCTTCATTAAATTACTGGAGGGCCAGTTACTTAAGCTGAATATTGATTTTCAGTCTGGGCAATGTTTAACATAATTCTGTGCAGGCAATGGCTGATTCTGCATTTGGGTCTCACACCCTAATGGAATTACAAGACAGAAACTGACCATAGGCAAGCTGTCTGCTGTGTAAGGTGTCAGAGTCCAGAGCAAATGCTCAGTACTGTATATGCCTTTTAACCCTTTCCTCACAGATCAGATGGCTGCATGCTTCAAACGCCAGCATTGACAAATCTCTTGTTTCTTCAATGAAGCTGCTGTCTTTTATCTGGGGACGTGTAGCCTGGAGCTAGGTTTTGGTAGTGTAAAGTATCTGCATCGCTGTTATATTTTCCTGCAAGCAGCCAACATCTCCCTGTCTAAACAGCAACAGATGAACGTAGAAACTGTTTGAAATGGGGATTTATTATTACTCTTCTCCGGGTTTGAGAAATTTCCCGATTACTCTCCGACGCTAACAAAAATTAATAAAACCCTCTGCATTATAAGCAAAATAAATTGCATAGTAGAACAGTACCCTCTTTTCTCTGTTAGATTTGAAGAGCAAATATGAAACGTGGGCTGTTATTTGAGGCAGTGTTAAAATGAAGTGTGCAGCATATAAGAGACATTGAAATAAAAGAATTCAGCAGTCTACTGGTTGAAGTGGCACAGCATAGAGACAAATTGGACAAATCATAGAATTAGGTCATGATAATGTCAGGGCGTTCTTTCTTCTTCTCCTTTAATCTGAGTTCCGTTTTGAAAGAAATGTACAAAACCAGAATGAAGGCAATTTTTGATTCCAAGGACTAATTCAGTGTTTCCCAAACTTTTTCAACCTGCGGCTCCCTTGACCATTGGTGACCATTGAACACAGCTCCCCATTACATTATGTAGATGCCTGCCAATTGGCACTGCACTGTTTTCCGAGAGGATTCCGTGGCACTCCGCGGCTCTCCTGGCTGGTATCCGTGGCTCTACAGCAGTGGTGGCCAACCTTTTTATGACACGTGCCACTTTTAGTTTTTTTGTATCTTGGACGTGCCACAAAAATAAATAAATAAAGCAAATAAATAATAAATAAATAAATAATAAATAACAGCAATTTGGAGGGGCGCCAATTCCACGATTTATTTATTTATTTCCCCCCCCGGTGCTAGAATTCCCACCCACCCACCCCCGTGCTGTACCTTGTGGACGCCCCGAGTCACGCTGAGACTCCTTTTCAACCCGGCTGGCTGTTTCTGCGCATGTGCAGAAACAGCCAGCCACCTCGGCCGCGCGCGAGTCCTTTTCAAAGTCTGGCAGAACTTTTTTCTTTCTTTCGCCCTCGCAACTGCAAAAAATCCCTGAATGTGGCCAATGAATGCTACACGTTAAAAAAGGAACACATGAATACAGGAGGAAAGAAGAGGTGGAGGAAGACAAATTATACAGAGAAGAAGCAGCAGCAGGAGCGAGGACGGAGCATGTTGCAAAAACAAAACAAAAAATAAAAAGAACGCTCGCCCGTTTGCCGTTTCCTTCCTTGTGTCTCTACATCACACACACCCGCACGAACGCACACACACACGCAGCGAAATCAAGAACCCGTTTGCCGTTTCCTTCCTTGTTGTGTCTCTCTACATCACACACACACACGCACGAACGCACACACACCCGCAGTGAAATCAACATCTTCTCTGTATTTCTTCCAGCTGGGAAGTACCAAGAGCGAAAGTGGGTGAAGAGGCGCTGGTGGTCCCGCCTCTCTGTCTTGGTGATTCTGTTTCTCCACTCCTCGCCCGCCCAGAATTTCCATTCTGTTTCTAACGAGCCTCGCCCGCCCTGTCTCGCCCGCCGTGTAGCTACACGGCGGGCGAGACAGGGCAGCGGGAGGCCGCTCAACCGGCCCCCGGCTTCTCCCTCCGGGTCCGTGCAGCTCCGGAGGCCGGGAGAGAGCGTCCTCCCGTCATGCCGGCTCGGCCTATACTGCCCAGGCCTGAGCCGGCGATTTCGCACATGCGTACAACGCCGATGCGTTGTACGCATGTGCGAAATCGCCGGATCAGGCCTGGGCAGTATAGGCCGAGCCGGCATGACGGGAGGACGCTCTCTCCCGGCCTCCGGAGTCGCGCGGACCCGGAGGGAGAAGCCGGGAGGGAGGCGGCGGGCGGCGTGCCACCCGACGGGCCTTCCCGTGCCACTCTGTGGCACGCGTGCCGCGGGTTGGCCACCACTGCTCTACAGCCTACCAGTTTGGGAACCACTGAGCTAATCCAATAGGTTTATTATGTTGATGGAGAACATGATTATATAATAATGCAGAATACATGCATTCTCAAGAACTGTATTCACCATTTCTATGAACAAAGGTAATTCATTCCAGGATTTTTGAACTGACCCTTCTTTTCTCAAAAGCCCCCATTTGTTCAAAAGTTCCAAGGGTCCCCTTTTTGAGAAGACTGAAAAGCGACTCTGTTACAGTTTGACAGAAAAGTTGGGGAGGTTACTCACACATAAATCCTTAGATAGTTAATTAGCAGCCTGATCTTGCCTAAGGTGGTGGCTGGCCTAAAAGGCTGGCCACTGCATCCTAAGCAAAATGTGGGCCACGCTGGCACAGCCTGGGCACACCTCAGGGCAAGGGCACATTTGTCCCCACGGGCCCACGATGGACCACCAGCTTTATTTTATTGCTATAGCCCACCATTCTACCACCTAGAACTTCAAGGCAGCCTACAAACATATTTCATCTAAATTGCTTTTAGTCGCAGAACACAGAGTTCTTCCACTCTAGAGAGCTAGGCTTGCCATTTGTCCCAGAAAACCTGGGTCAGTCCTGGGCGTTCTGGGCTCCGCTGCCAGCGCTTTTAAAAGTTTTAAAAATTACTTTTTTTCCCGGCAGCGCCATCTTGGATCTTGCGAAATCTCACGAAATCCAAGATGGTGGCGCCAAAATCTCATGAGGGCACATGAGGCAGTACTACTGTACTCATGTACCCTAACGAGATTTGGGCGCCACCATTTTGGATCTCATGAGATTTCATGAGATCCAAGATGGCGCCGCCGGAAACGGTAAGTTTTAAAAGTGGTGGCGACGGCAGGAGTCCTGGCTGGCTCGGATGCAGCCGGCCAAGCTCCAGAGGCGGCGGCGGTGAAGATGACGACGAAGACGACAACAATGAAGAAGAAGACGATGATGGCGGTGGTGGCAAAGATGAAGAAGAAGAAGATGATGGTGGCCGGCGGCAGCAGCAACAATGGCGGCAGCGGCAGAATGGCGGCAATGGCGGAGGGACAGGCAAGTAAATTAATTAATTAATTAAATTATAAATAAATGAATAAATACAACTTTTGGGTGCCCACAATTTTTTAATTAATTATCCCGGGGGGTGTCCTAGTTTAGAACTGGGAAAATATAGTAAGCCTATAGAGAGCAAACTGGTAATCCTACACTAATCTACACTAAATTGATAAAATGCTTAAGGTAGCCAAGGACAAAGGTTAATGATATCACAATTTTGACAATATCACAAGACACAAGAGAAATAGTAAAAAAATAATAATTTAACTTAAAAATAATATCAGGTACAGCAGAGAAAATAACATAAAAGGCTTGTAGAAACCAAAACTTCAGAAAGCAATCGACATCAAGCAAAGAGGGAGGGAATTGTATTTTCCAGGGCATGGATTCCATATCCTGGATGCTAGTCTCTTGTTGCCTTTTGCACAGCAATGTTTGGTATCCGGGAGGGATTAAAAAAAAATAGAGAAAAAGAACTGGGTTCAAATACATGCTCTGTCTGTTCTCGAGTCAGTGGATGGCAACAGGCAAGTTACCACTGCACCTGCCCCATTTGCAAAAGAGAAACAATAATGATCTAAGCACAGATTTGTTCTGAGGATTAATGAGATAACAACCCTAAGACATTTTGCCCAATAAAACTGCAATATAAACTATTAATAAAAATAGCAGCATAATTCAGAGTCAAGCACAATTAACATACAGAAGCATCAGTGCATGGTTTTAGCACTAGCCTCTTTCTGTTAAATAAATGTTTGTTAATAAACTGGAAATCAAGCAATTCAGTAGGAGAGAAAGAGTTTCTCGTTACAGATTTATAGGTTTGCTGGACCCTTTCCTAGAATCTTAATTCACTTTTTACATAAGGAGCAAATCCAGGCACTCAAAATGCAGTGATATAAATCTTTGATTGTCCCCAGCTGCTAAGAACATGCAGGGCGAATATGTTCTGTCTATGGCAGTGGAGGAAGGTTAAAGTCATAGAAGCAAGTCTAAAGGAATTCCAACCAAAAGAGGAATGTCACAGTGGCTTTATTTGTTCAGGGGGCAACCCAAGCAACCACAACTGCCCACGCGGAGATTCAGCGGCGCCAACATGGCATCAGCTGAATCCCACGAGGGAATTTTGGGCCTGGGCCTGGGGTAAGCCCCTGTGGGCCCAGTGGATCAACTCAGCCCTGCATCAGTGATATCGCTGGCACAAGTCCGTGTTGAGCTGGGCAGGTGGATCAGGCCTGGGAAGGATGTCAGGCTTTGGCAGGCACCGCTGCTGCCGAATCTGCCCCCTCCTCAGGTCTGTTCTGCCCTCCTCCCCATCCCATTCTGCCCTCCCCCACCTTCCTCCTACCCCGTATACGCAGCCTTACCTGGGGTGGCAGGTGTCCGCAGTCTGTCGCGGTGTGGACCCAGCCACTTGACTCTTCCGGTGGCAGCCAGGCCGCACTCTCTTGTGGAGTTGTGTTTGCAAGAGCAAGAAAACACGCTATGCTGACAGAACACCCATTCCACCAGCATAGTGCACCCTGAGGATTGGGCCCTGGGTAACCTAAGCAGGATTTTGGAGCACACTGAGAAAAGCATTAAGACATTGCATGGAGCAGACCTTCAGATAAAGTAGGCTCCCTTGAGCAAAATCAAGAGAAGTATCAGAGATCTAACATATCAGATCAGTAATGTTGCCCTTAAAAAAGAAATAATTTAAGAACATACAGTGTTGCTTTAAATTAACCAAATAGGAATATTCCAGTGGGATTAATTTATTGAACTATTTTTATTTGGTGGAACAATGGTGCTGCATAGGTCTCTGTTTACTTCTTTCTTTATTGGAATAGAAGGAAGCTCACCCCCATTAACTTGCATGTCCCTAGTACTTTCTCTTTGCTTCAGGCTCCAGTTCAAGATCTCTCTTCAGCAACCGCCTCTGGTCGGAGAACATACACAGCAGTTCTGAATTCAAGTTATCCACAGCCCTGGCCTGGCCACGGCACACATACTCCTAGCCACAATTTTAATTAAATATACATTTCACACACTTTGAGAATCATGAGGTCACCTTTTGGGGAATGATAAACAGGCTGAGCTACACTGTTGATATAAACTGCAAGAGAATTTGCCTTGCACCCGTTGTTTCCATTTTCCTTCTGGTCCATAAAAAAAGTGTTGCTTGCTATGATATGAAAAACGAGTGAGCTCACGCTGTGAAGAAAAGTATGCAATATGCAAAACTGATTTGTCATTGAGAGTCAATAACTGGCATCAGGCGCATTACTTAGCGTCCCATCAAGGATTTGGCATGTCACATGATTGATAACTATGTGCATTCTCATAACATAATTTGCTCCCTATCACATTTGCACACATGGGCCACAGTCTTTTGTTACTTACTACATGCCTGATATCTTCGTTTTCCACATACGCCGAAGAAGAATGCACAAGTGCCTCATTTCAGTTCTCCAAAGTCATAATTCTGTCCTTAAAACATTAGGGATGATCACAGGAGCCCTGTCGGCCTCGTGAAGGTGGAGGATATACGAGAAGCCCAGAGAGCTCCAAAGCATGTGAAAGTTGAAACGATCAGGTTACCTTCTCCCTCTCCACACATTAATGGACATTTCTCAGACTCTTCACTGTCACAGAATGCATTCTTATAGGTCAAGTTCTTCCAAGGCTTTCTGTGGGACTACTCCCAGCATAAAAACCTAATTAAAAACAACAACAACCAAACTCAGAGAAATCCAGTTTTTTTTTTTAAAAAAATAATGAATACAAATGCCTGCATTTCTTAAAGAAATCAATTACACTGGTAATCATTCAACACAGTGCCTTAGGATGGAAGGAAACCATGCAACTGTGCTAGGACTGAAATTAACTGTATGTGGGACTGAAGATGTATGTAATATATTGTGTGTGAATGCAGCAATGGCTCCAGCTTTGGAGGGGGAAAGTTCCAGTGGGGGCCCCAATGGTGTACTCCCCCTAGGTTTTGGACAGTGCATGCATGCAGCAGCTCATGGTGCCCAGGAACTGGGAAGCAGATGGATGTGACATAGGAGGATGTTGCACAGCTTCAATCTCTGGCACCTGTCTGTGGGATTCTTTGCTTCGCAGGCAGAGGAGGCAGTAGTAGCAGGAGAGGGGAAGGGGCAAGACGGCCCTATTAGTGCTGTGACCCTCCGTTACACGACGGGAGAAAGCGGCCCCGCTCCCTCGCCTTTGGAGCCATTCCGGCCGATGAAAGCACGGAATGGTTGCACAGAAAGGCACTTGCTTTCGTCGGCTGGAATGGCTCCAAAGGCGAGGGAGCGGGGCCGCTTTCTCCCGTCATGTAACGGAGGGTCACAGCCTGACGGAACTTGGAGCTCTGCCCCCCCTGCAGTGACGCTGCTGTGGTGAAGTTTGCTTGTTATCGACATCTATCTCTTGCACACCAGCAACAAACACTAATAGGGCCGTCTTGCCCCTTCCCCTCTCCTGCTACTACTGCCTCCTCTGCCTGCGAAGCAAAGAATCCCACAGACAGGTGCCAGAGATTGAAGCTGTGCAACATCCTCCTATGTCAGTCACACTGATGTGGGACATTTTATATTCTAGCTGGAGGAGGCAGCGATGGCAGAAACAGTAATGACCAGGCAGGCAAGGAAGTGGGGAGGCTGGGATAAGAGCTGCACTGTTTGATTCACTGATATGCAGCTAGAGACAGAAGTTAATACAAAACAGAACTCACTGTGCAATGAGCTCTCTCTATATTGTGTGTGTCTTCTTCAGCCTAAGATTATTTTCAGTAGCCAAGTGGGAAAGATTAATTAATCATTCAAATAAAAGGTTTAGTAATAAGCTTCCTCATCAATTATAAAAGAACATCCGATAAACCTAATATACTAATGAGTGTGGTGTATTGTAGCTGTGATCTGGGAAGTCCCTGGGTTAAATCTCACCTCAGCTATGAACTCATTAAGGCTGCAATCCTATACACAATTACCAGGGGGTGAGTCCCATTAAACTCAATGGGGGTTTACTTCTGAGTAGACATGCCTAGGACTGGGCTGTCAATTGCATTAGGCAAGTCTCTATCTCTCAGACTCAGTTCCTCAGTTTGCAATATGGGGATAATTATACTATCCTGCCTCTCAGGGCTGCAGCAAGGATTACCGAGTCAGTTTGTGTGAAATGCTTTGAACATTCTGGAGTGCTATGTAAATGCTTATTTGTTGTTGTTATTGTTATTATTTTCCATAGCATTGACAACAGCACTGGACATGATCCATTGGAATCCTCATTTCCAGGCATAGCATACTAAACCACTAAATGCAGGCTTACCAGATCACTGACCGGGACGTTCCTTTTTGCCCTTAAGGGGCGATAGGAGACGGAGCGCGCTAGGAGACCCTCCCCCCCGCCGCCCTTAAGGGCAAAAAGGAACGTCCCGGTCGGCGATCTGGTAAGCCTGACTAAATGTAAAACAACAACAACAACAACAACAACAACAACAACAACAAACACTCTAGTACGGTGGTTCTCATACTTTTTTAGCACCGGAACCCACTTTTTAAAATGACACTCTTATTGGGACCCACCTTGCTTTACGAGACACTCAAACATTTATCTCTCTATATTTACACAAGCTTGCAAACTGCAGGAGCTCAGCTGTTTGCAGGGCAATTAGCAGCTATCTTGCAAACTGCAGGAGCTCAGCTCTTTGCAGGGCAATTAGCAGCTATCTGGTTTTTGAATGGCCTCAGGGCTTGTGGCAATTATCTGATCTTTCCATCACCTGGGACCCACCAGAAATCAGGTTGCGACCCACCAAGTGGGTCCCAACCCACAGTTTGAGAACCACTGCTCTAGTATAATATTAGTATAATATCACTAATAGACATCAGTGAAAGTACAAAATAAAACAACTGTGTTTTCTACAATTCCTTCTGGTTTTCTTTTAAACCCTGTGTTTTTATTGGCTGAGGGATATACCTATTTGAATGTAAGGTTTGTGAATAAATCTATCTATAAGTGACAGAATAATCATTTCATGTCATTATTAGACCACTGTGGCTTTTTTGGTTTTTATTTTTTTTTAATGAAAGCTTAACAAACTAGTCTTCCCACACATCCTGAGGGGGAGGGGAGAGGTTTAATGGTAAATAAAGAGGCTTGACACTCAAATTTACCATCTTTTATTCATACACAATATTTTACAGTGGCATTTCTCCTCATAATTGAGCTTCTGCGTAATAATTAATGAGTAAATATTTTTGATTTATAAGTGTGTTTCACTAAGGGCTCATTGAAGTCTTGAAACTGCAGCATGCAAGAATATTTTTTTCCCCAGCCATGCTGCATACTTAGAATAATATGTTTCTTTAGCTCCCTCTCTCTTTTTTTTAATATCAAAATCTGAGAAATAACCTGCCAAACCAATCATTTCTTCCCAGGAGTCTTTCAAAAGGCCTGGATGTTAATTGCATTTAACCTAGAACGGCGGAACATTTTTTTTTTTGCTTTATACAATAACTAATATGTAAACTAGTGTTGCACTTTGAAATTACTTTCACTTAAATTCTATTATTTGCACTCCACAGTGGAATATATCTAGGGTCCATTTCATTAAAAAAAAAAAAAGACTAATTACGCTGAAACTGTGCAGTGTACCCGCCAATCTTTTTTTCTCGCTATGATTCAAAAAGGAATATTCACAATATTGAATATGAGGATTTGCAACGGCATGCACAAGAAAACAACATTTGAGAAAGGGTTGCTCCCAGAAACGCTATCCTTTTTGAAAATGGAATTAAAATATATACATATAAAGAACGTCGAATTTCTTGCAACACATAGCAATGTGAGGGGCTGAAAATATTTGCCCTGGTATTTGTTTGTTTGCTGTGGAAAGAAAAATGCATGTGTAGTTCACCCTATACAGAGATTTTATGAACATTTATAAGAATGTAGTATGGCAACCAAGCAATAAATATATGAAAATCAGACATAGGTGGAAGAATAGGTTTTGCTGTGAAAAAAGTAAAGTGAATATGAATCCAGATATCTTCTGGAGATGTGTCCTCTTATCCTCTTAAGACCCCTCATGGATCATTGCCTTGTCGTGGCGAACTTAGACAGCATAATAAAAAGCAGAGATATCACCATGCCAACAAAAGTTCGTATAGTCAGGGCGATGGTGTTCCCAGTAGCAATGTATGGTTGCGAGAGTTGGACCATAAGGAAGGCTGAGCGCCGAAGAATAGATGCTTTTGAACTGTGGTGCTGGAGAAGACTCCTGAGAGTCCCTTGGACTGCTAGGAGATCAAATCAGTCAATTCTAAATGAAATCAAGCCTGACTGTTCCCTGGAAGGACAGGTACTAAGGCTGAAACTCAAATATTTTGGCCACCTAATGCGAAGAGAGGACTCTCTGGAGAAGACTCTGATGCTGGGAAAGATTGAAGGCAAAAGGAGAAGGGGAAGGCCAAGGATGAGATGGTTAGACAGCATCACCGATGCAACAAACATGAAAATGAGCGAACTCAGGAAGATAGTGGAGGACAGGAAGGCCTGGCGGGATATGGTTCATGGGATCACGAAGGGTCGGACACGACTTAACGACTGAACAACAACAAATCCTCTTAAGATCTGTCTTTCAAATCCAGAATCCAATCCGGATATCAAGAATTCTGACATAACATTTACTAGAGGCCTGTGAGTTCTGTTGGTCTTAGAAGCTTCCCCAGTGTCTTTTGCCAAGTTGTACATATACTGTACATACCAAGTGTCATGGTACGTTGATGTTCTTTGACTGTAGCCACTTGAATCAGTACCTGAGCAGACAAGAATTACATAAGAACATAAGAAGAGCCCTGCTGGATCAGGCCAAAGGCCCATCTAGTCCAGCTTCCTGTATCACACAGTGGCCCCACCAGATGCCCCAGTGAGCACAAGACAACAAGATAACCTGTTTCCCGTTGTCACTCCCTTGCACCTGGCACAGAGAAAACCCACTTCTAAAACCAGGAGGTTGCTTATGGCTTGTAACCTGTGATGGTCTTTTCCTCCATGAATCTGTCCAAACCCCTTTTAAAAGCATCTAGGCCAGATGCCATCACCACATCCTGTGGCAAGGAGTTCCACAGATGAATCACACGCTGGGTAAAGAAATATTTTCTTTTGTCTGTTCTAACTCTCCCTCCACTCAATTTTAGTGCGTGTCCCCTGGTTCTGGTGTTGTGCGAGAGGGAGAAGAATTTCCCTCTATCCACTCTCTCCATCCCATGCATAATTTTATAAGTCTCAATCATGTCCCCCCTCAAGCGCCTTTTTTCTAGACTGAAAAGCCCCAGACGCTGTAGCCTTTCCTCATAAGGGAGGTGCTCCAGCCCACGAATCATTCTGGTCGCTCTTTTCTGAACTTTTTCCAGTTCGGGGTGTGTGTGTGTGTGTGTGTTGAACTGGAAAATCACTGCAAGAAAATGCAGCTCTTTATATATATGAAACACAATATATATACCACACACATATACGCATCTTTACAGAGACACACAATTTACGCGACCTTTTGCTGTCTAGGGAAGATCGTTCATGCACTTGGTCTTTGACTTTGCCCTCTCCTTTCTTCCCTAAAGTGCCAAACAGAACAATAACTTCTTATAGCTGAGCATCTTCATACAAGGGGTGATGGTGGACAATAACACTGGAGTGGAAAACAAATACTTCTCTTTCTTGCCAATGCCTAGGCACTGATTTCTGCTGCTTCACTGTTTGTATCTGGAGCAAAAATGACAATAAGCCTTATGAACTCTGAATTTGTACATATAGGCGGTGGTTTAAGTAACCTTGGATATGAAATAGTGACATTTTACAATGATTAGTCTCAAAACCTAGGTTATATGCTTCTTTCTTTCAGAGCTGAGGCATACAGTGCTGAACTCTCATGCTCATGAGGTCTGGTGCTTTGGTAATTAATTCCATGAACAAGGTGGGATTGTGCATAGTGTATTGGGGTTTGTTTGCTCTTTCCCTGGGTGCACTAATCCCATGATGCTGTCTGTCTGCCTGCCGCTCAAGCTAAGCAGGAGATCTGTGCAGACTGAGTAAGTGTGACATGTGTCTTGTGGAGGATGAAAGCAGCAACAAACAGAATGGTACCCATGGCTAACATTTTTTTCCCTAACAAAAGTACAGTGGCCTTGGAAATGCTCAGACTCAAACATTGAAAGAGCTTTCCATAACTTGGCAGCTGACTCAGTTTCCGTTAGGGGTGAGATTAAATTTCTATGGTTCGTATCTTAAAAAATAGAAAAGGTGCAGCGCAATCCTGCATATGTCAATTCAGAAGTAAATTCCATAGTGTTCAATGGAGCTTCTTCCTGGGGAAGTGTGCATAGGCTTGCATCAACCTTAGCCATGACTATTTACCACTGAAATCAATGAGACAAGTTAGTTGTGACAAATGGAAATGAGATTCCTGGGGGCCCACTCCTATCAGGGCCTTGTGCTACCTGAACTATCGTTCTGGCAGCACAAGTCCCTTTACGACAGTGTGTCATGGGGAGGGAGAGGCAGGGCAGGGGGAGTTATGGGACGAGGAGGGGGAGGGCAGGGGTGGTTTGGGGAAGGGAGTAGGTTGATCCCGGTGGCAGCCACTTGTACCAGGAACATATCCCCTCTTTTTGAACCCATCACACCCTTTTCTGCTCCTTGGACTTATGCCAACCATGTAGCTGAAGTAGGTCCAAGGAGACCCATAGGCCAGCAGGAGGCCTATGTAAGGGGAACATATTTTTTCTTATCTCTCCCAGGCCTCCTGATCACCCCCACCATTGGATGCAGCGCATGCCTTCTTGGTGTCCAGTGATGGGGGATAGAACTGGGCTGCTAGTAATGACTCACAGCCCAATCCTGCCTAGGGCCACGCAAAAACACACTGCGCCAGATCCTAGGCAGGATTGGGCGAGCACTGGCAAGGCAGGAGGCCACTTCAGGGGAAAGGGACATTTGTCCCTTTCCCCTGGGTAGTACTGCAGCAGCCCCAATGGGTCTCCCTGGATGTGTGCCGGCCAAATGGTTGGCACAAATCCAAGGAGCCTGTGTAAGCTCTGAAAGGCCCGGGAAGGGGCTTTGGATATTGGCAGAGAATGCTGCTGATATTCCCTCCCCTCTCCTGGGCCTGGCGGCCCAATCCAGAGCCTCCCCCCTGCCCCTGCTCCGACTGGCAGACACCTATTTTGGGCGCTGCTCTGCTGGTCTATGGCAGGGAGAGCAGCGGCACTGGCCTCACCACCGCTGCTTACTCCCCAGATGCCACAAACGTGTCTTATGGCACATTTGCAAAAACCTCAGGCAGCAGATTGGTGGGGCATTCCATCTCCGTCTGCCTAAATTCCTCCACTGTTCCTCCTTCTCCTTCCACCCCCTGGATTGGAATAGGAAGATGGAACAGAGAGGAAGAGGAAATGTGGAGGGGAGGGGAGTGCTGAGCTTTAAAAGGAAGAGCAGAAGCTGGTACACCATCATCAGGTACGGTGGAGATGCATTTGGCATGCCACGTCAGGCACTAGGAAGACTTGGGCCAGTCCTCTGTACACTGATCCTCTTTTGTAAGTGCTCCTAGTCTAGCATCCGGTTGGAAGATACATTTGCCGAGACTCAGCCCTGACTGTGTCCCATTATACACTTATAGGAAATTTGTCATGGAAATGATACTAAGATGCAGAAGTTCATTTGTAATCAAAAATCCATTTGTGTAGACTGAGTATGATGCATAGATATTTCTACAACCACCAGAAGTGTTCTGTGCTGTTATTTAAAGGGCTAGACTTTCCCAAATTATTTATAAATAACAATACAACAGAAGCAGTTCCCAACTTCACGCACACTATATCCATCATAACATTCAATGGAAAAAGAAGAGATCTGAAGGGAATGACAGTAGAAGGATCACTTCCCAATGAAGAATCTAATCTCAATTTTTAAACGAACTGATCTTTCTGTCCTCTTTTAGAAATCAAATTGCAAAATGTAAAACCTGGATATAAGCAGACAATCTTCTCAATACAATTTCTTTTCCTGGTCAAACCATGAAGAAAAAAAAAAGCAAGCCCTAAAACTCACAATGGAGCAACTTCCATTTCAGATCAGTTTCTGCTCTTCTAACATGGTCTATTTATTTTTATTGGTTTGTTTCTCATTAAATCCTTCAATTACTCTGCAGTGTAAAATGGTGAGATTATTGGCATGTGCCACTTTCATCATGTATCTTAGTTTGCTTATTACACTTGCAGAAAATGCTTGAATGGTATCCGGCTCTGCTGTGGATTGAGGCAGAGTTAATAAATATTATTCGGTGTTTTTTTTCCCTGAGAAGCACTGCTTTTCTTGATTGTTTTTTACAGTTGGATTGGGAATATTGATTTATTCACCACTGTTACAATAATTGTATACAAGGAACACACACACAAAAATGCAGAGGTAACATTTCATCAACTCAAACAGATTAATTAGTTGTAGTAGATTAGGCACAGTGTTACACAGAAAGATTTGCATTTAGAGGAAGGAAAAGAAAAGTTTATTTTATCTTTATAAAGGCAAGAGAATCTAATAGAGATGTGATATGCTGAACTGTTGGCTTGGTGTATTCAATCTGTACTCCCAAATAAAAGGCAGCTTTAAATATTTATACATATTTCTAACATTAAAGAAATGCCAGTGTGATTGCTGTGATTATAACATGTAGGGAAATTCTTATTAAGAACACTTGTATAAAAGGTTAACTCCTTTTCACATCTGATGTTCTGGGGTTTAAGGGACAATAGGTACTATAACAGTAGCGAGAGGGGTGCTCATTTCAACAGTATGGAGAACACGATCAACATTTATATACAAGGGAATTATTTCTCCTTGCACATAATATTTAGTATTTGTATAGCAAGGTCCAAGCCTGACGAGGACAACCCCTTTCAATGTGTCAGGGATGGGTCATGGGCCATGGGTAGCAACCCCAAGAGACTCAGGATGGAGAAGCAAGCCATGAGTGAAACGATAAGCTGAAAAGCAGGACCGGAGAGTCAAGCAAATAGTCACAGACGAGAAAGCACCTGGACCAATGAGATCTAGATGCTCAAGCAAAGCCTGACGTAAACAGGAAGCCCTTTATATACCTTTCTGTTTCAGAAGGATCCAATGACCAGGTCCAATTCAAAGCCTAATAGTACAATCCAACGCATGTTTATTCAGAAGGAAGTCCTGTTGTGTTCAATGAGACTTACTACCAGGAAAGTGTGTGTAGGATTGCTGTCTGAGAGCCCTTTACTCTTGCAATGACGTTACAGTGCTAGCCACTTGCCTAATAGGGCAGCTCACAGAACTGCTCACAGGTGGTGGTGCTGGGGGATGCCCATTTGACACCCCGCCCCTTGAAGCTTGGGGTGCCACAGAGCGGAATCTTGTCCCCCATGCTATTTAACATCTGCACGAAACCGCTGGAAGAAGTCATCTGGGGTGTGCTGTAAATCTGGACAAGACAGAGATTCTCCTGGTTTAGAAGTCCATGATGCAGGTACTGGACCATCATGTTGCTCTGAATAGGGTTACATTCCATCTGAAGGAGCAGGTCCACAGCTTGGGTGTTCGCAGCTGCTCCTAGATACTCAGTTGGTGGCTACAGCCTTTGGCCAGTTTCGACTGGTGTGCCAGTTGCAGCCATATCTGAATTGTTCAGACCTGGCCATGATGACCCTTGCTATGGTGACATGGAGGTTAGACTATTGTAACACGCTATACGTGGGGCTGCCCTTGAAGATGGTTCAGAAACTGCCATCAGAATGGAACGGCCTGTGGAGGTTGGCGATTCAGCTCTGTCGAACCACTTCTTTGGGGTTGCACTGGCTGCTGGTTCGTTTCCAGGCCCAATTCAAGGTGCTGGTCTTGATCTTTAAAGTCATATACAGCTTGGGACCAGCGTATTTGAGAGACTGCCTTTTACATAATCCGACCTACCCTCTTCGGTCATCAGAGCAATGGCGTCACTGCAGGGGGGGGCGGAGCTCTAAGTTTCGCCGCGATCAGACCCTCCGTTACACAGGAGCACGAAGCGCCCCTGCCCCCTTGCCTTTGGAGCCATTCAAGTTGGTGCTTTCACTGACTTGAATGGCTCCAAAGGCGAGGGGGCGGGGGCGCTTCGTGCTCCCATGTAACGGAGGGTCTGACCACGGCGGAACTTAGAGCTCCGCCCCCCTGCAGTGACACCAGTGCATCAGAGAAGGCCCTTTTAGAAGTGCCGTTGGTTACAGAGGTGAAAGGAACAATGGCAGGAAACGGGGCCTTCTCAGTAGTGGCATCGACTTTATGGAATTCCCTCCCCTTAGGCTTAGGCCTGTTTAGAGGCCTTCAGGAGGGGCCTAAACACCTTTCTTTTTAGACTAGCCCTCTGATTTTATTTTGGTGCTTTTAATATTGGATGGTCTGCTGGCTTTTTTATGGACATGTTTTTCTGCTAGTCTGTATTTTATATGTTGTTCTTTTATTCTTTTATCATTGGGTGATTGTTGCTGGCTGTTTTATACTACCTTTTTATACTTTTAAAATTGTGTATTTTGTTCTTATTTTATGTTATGTTTTCCCTGCTAACTGGGCAAGAGGCACTTTTTCAGTGGGTACTCCTCTTATATTTAGCAGGGGGAGAGTAACTCCCCCCCTTTCACCCCAGCACAGTGTCTTTCTGGTGGTTGTTTGCTGGTAGTGTTCTGCATCTTTTTTAGATTGTGAGCCCTTTTGGGACAGGGAGCCATTTAATCATTTGATTTTTGTCTGTAAACCACTTTGTGAACTTTTTGTTGAAAAGCGGTGTATAAATACTGTTTACTAATAATAATAATAATAATAATAATAATAATAATAATAATAATAATAATAATAATAACATTCATTATACTCTTTTATTTTGTAAGCCACTTTGGGTACCCATTTGGGAGAAAAGCAAGGTATAAATGGAATAAATAAATAATACATGTGAAACACCTTGCACACTCAGAAAGCACTATACATAGGGTTACCATATTTTCCTGGATCCAAATCGGGACAACAACAAACCCCCCCCCCCCGGGAATAATTAATTAATTAATTAATCTCGTGAGGGCACATGAGGCAGTATTACTGTCTCATGTGCCCTCGCGAGATTTGGACACCGCCATCTTGGATTTTGTGAGATCCAAGATGGCGGAGCAGGAAGAAAGGTACATTTTGCAAGCGGCAGTGGCGGAGCCTGGAAAGCCCAGGACTGACTCGGGACCGGAGCCCGGAAATCGGGACAGTCTCAGGTTTTCCGGAATGAATGGTAAGCCTAACTATACACATGTTAAGTATATTTAACATAACCCTGCTGTTATAATTATCTCTCCATTGACCTAATCCTATCCTCGCATTATGCTGGCAGATCCCCATGTAATGCCAGGGCTGCCATCGTTGCAGTCTATCTACCATCTTGCGGCTCACTGCTGATGGTGTGGCAACTGGTAAGCCCCATGCCAGCAGTGGCAGAGTACAGAACTTCTGCCATTGCTAGTAAGTTGGTGAAGTGGAGGTGTAGATCGGGGGCAGAACAGGGATCAAGCCAGACCAGGGGTGGTTTGGGGCAGGAGGGGGATGGATCTCAGCAGCAGCTGCACATGCCAGATCCTATCCCCCTTTCCCAGCCTAGACCCACCCTCAGTGGCTCTTCAGACTTACACCAGCCAAAAACCTGGCGTAGGCTTCAAAAAACCCATTAGGGACCAGGCAGCCTACGGAGAGGTAAGTAAATATTTTCTTTACTTACTTTTCCCAGATTGCATGTTTCCCAGCTGGCCCATAGTACTTACCTGGGAGTAAGCCCCACTGATGATACTGAGACTTACTTCTGAATAAACATGTATAGGCTTGTACTGTGAGCTACTTTGAAGGTTCCATCTCTTGGCCATACTCAAGAAGCAAAGCCTAGAATGGGGTTATACAGCAGAACAAGGGATTCTGGGTATTTGTACAGCTTTGTTTATATATTCTCTCAAAAATTGTGATGTGCCACTTTTTTTTGAAGGCTTGCCATGTTTATCTGTTGCAGTGGGTCTTACATCGTATTTTAGTCTGGGCTTGGATCCAGCATATATTCTACAAATGTTTTGTCATCATTATGTTTTTGCCATGGCAAATTAATTTGTACATTGCCAAGAATGCGGGCAAATGGAGATGATGGAGCCGCTGGGTAGCACACAGAGTTTGCAGTGTTGCTTCTCGTCTCTCTTCCCATCTAAACAGTGTTTAGTGTATAACATGATGATACAACAACGTATTGCTGTTGTTAAGTCTTAAAATCAAGGTGTTTTGTACAAACATTTTCAACGTTTCATTTATTTGCTGACAATGTGGACTGATTCGGCTCTCCCTCCCCAACATTGTGGAACATCATTCCAAAACTTTACATGCTGGCTTCTCTACAATATACCCTGCAGCATCTTAAGTGGGGATTGATAAAATGATTTCAGAGAAGTCCAGCTTGAAAAGATCAAATCAGATGTTTGTGAAGATCCTCAGTCAGTGTTCAACAGCATGCAACAGTAGTTTTCCTGCATTTCACCCAGATACTGGCTAGACACAAGAAGGCTTTTGCAGCCTCTGAAATGATAAAGGAATATATCCTTGTAACCAATGACATATCATTGGAGCACAATGACACAATCCTAGTGGAAAAGATGAAAAGTGGAGCACTCAATGAATTTGAAAATATTTTTTTCCTTGCACATGTCAGACAATCGAGATACTAGGTGATAACCCTGTATGATCAGGGTTACATTCCTGCAAATCTAGGGGGGAAATGTAGGCCTTTTTTTCACCACATGGTTGATTATTGCATGGTTGATTATTCTACTTTTAATCACCTCGTTGGTGATGTTTTTGTTGTTGCTGTTGTTTTAAACCCTTAGGGTTTTATCCTTTAAGCATTAGCATGGGAGTTGTGTGATGTACTTCAGTTACAGCGCAATCCTAACTAAGTATCCGCCGGCGGCCTCTGGGCCGCCCGCCAGATCCTATCCCCATTCCAGGCCAATCGTGAGTAGCCTGGAGGTCTACTCGGGTGAAGAGGACGTTTGTCCCCTTCCCTCAGTGTAGTGCGGGGAGGCCCCAATGGGCCTTCTCAGATTTCCGCCAGCTATTTAGCTGGCGTAAGTCCGAGGAGGCTGTGTTGGCCGTGTCGGCCTGGGAGCGGGACGGTGATATGGCGGCGAAGGGGCACACTTGGACCTTAACATAATATTTAGCATTTGTATAGTGTTTTTGACTGTCCTTAATGCTTATTGTTGTGTCCCCCTTAATGACAGGAATGTGTCCCCCAAACCCTGCTGTTAAGGGGGGGCATTGTTAACCACATTTGTGTGGTACAGGTCTATCCAGAGGCCTGTTTGAGGTCACAGTCTGCTCTGTAAGCAGAAGGTCTCAGATTCCTTGGTGTCTCCAAGTAGGGCTGGAATAGACCCCTTCCCAAAATACTGGAGAACCACTGCAGACAATACTGAGCTAGATGGCTCATTTTCAGGCTGAGGCAGCTCCTATGCAAGGGAGAGGGGTTACATTGTCTCTTTCTTACACTGGGCAAAATGACTTCACTTCAATGTATGAGGTATGAAGAGAGTTCATTCTATAGCACATCTTAAAGAATACATTAAGAGCCACAGTGGCTTAGTGGTTAAGATGCTGAACTGCAGACCAGGAGGTAGGACGGACAGCAGTTCAAGACCCGAGTGCCCCGTGATGGTGTGAGCTACCATCTTCGAACCCAGCTCCTGCCAACCTAGCAGTTCGAAAGCAAGAAATTGCAAGTAGATTAATAGGTACCGCCTTGGTGGGAAGAAAACTGGATTCCGTGCGCCTTGGCATTGAGTCATGCTGGCCACATGACCACAAAAGCGTCTTTGGACATCGCTGGCTCTTCGGCTTTGAAACAGAGATGAGCACAGCCTCTAGAGTTGGTAACGACTGGCTTTCGAGCAAGGGGAACCTTTACCTTTAAAGAATACAGTAAGCCAGCGATTTTCCACTAGTGTGCCCTGCACATTGGTGTGCCACGAAAGTTCCTCAGGTAAGCCACAGGAGTTTGGAGCACAGCGGTAGAAAATCGCTGAAAGACTAGGAGCCGGCGGAGGAAGAGGGACAGACAATTTCTTACTACAGACAGTTGTCCTAGAAACAGAGCCGGAGAACCCAGAAGAGTCTCCCAGAAGCTGGAAGTGACATCACAAGAGGCGAAGACCATAGAGAAGACCATAGAGGTCAGTGTGCCATGACAAGAAAAACGCTGAAAATTATTGCACTAAGCTATACCGAATGCCATTTTTCCTTAACATTTTCTAGTAGTCTCACATGAAATGCAATCTTGTACATATGGATGTATGGTGGGTGCTCAGTTTTCAGACTAATCAAGTGTTGTTTATGAAACAGGGAAATTATGGATTTTCTTTCATTCTCCCCCCCCCCTTTATTTTGTTCAGGGTCTCAGTAATGTTTTCTTACATCTTCACACAATGTTTGGATCCTTTGCACCTGTGAAGCTGTTTACTCAGCTATGAACACAATTATGACACACAATAGCAGTTGCTTTTGAAATAAACATCTGGAAAACCTTCTGGGTGCTGAATTGATTCAGAGAATGGCAGCCTTGGACTGTTAATGACAAAAAGGCTAATTTCTCTCCCTGTCTCTTGGCCTGTATAATACATAACCAAATTAAAAAGTGTAATACTGGAATCTCTTGAACATGGCTTTATTTATTAGTGACTGAAGTAATGTCCCTGGGAACTCTATGAAAATATTGCATGTTGCAATCTCTTTGTTTCATTCCAATAAATCAATGCAATGACTAATATTTGTGTACTGGGTTCATTTATAACAATTATTGTATACATGCCAGAACGATGTGCTCATCCCGTCTGTTACCTCGAAGACAAAATTCTTCAATGAAGGCAGAAGCTACTTCCTCCCAGTCCCCAATAACAACCTTGTTAAAATGGTATGTGTTGTTTTAATAGTATCCCTCTGAAATGTTTTGATTTGCCTATGTAGATTGAAAAATACTGATTAAGAAGCTGGACATGAACTTGCTGCATATGCCTTTGTTTTAGGAGACTTGTGTGCAATTCTTCTTGAGCCACCCTGTCCTCATCTTACCAGGTACTCGGATTCTTCCTTCCCCAACCCTACTGCACCATGTCAATCCTCCCCTCCCTCTATCTCTGCTGTCTCTATTACAGGTTGGGGGGGTGAGGATCATAGCTTAGTAGATGAGCACCTGCTTCGACTACAGAGGATCCCAGGTTCAATCCCTGGTATCTCCAGATAGGGCTAGAAAATACCCTTGTTCTGAACACCTGAAGTATCACGACCAGTCAGTGCAGACAGACAATACTGAGCTAAAGGGGCCAAGGGCAGCAGTATAAGGCAGCTTCCAATGTCCAGACCGTATGTCCTTTGGAAAAGAGATAGGACTGCTTCTTCTGTCCTCTCAGCAATACTTAACATCCTTTTGCTGCTAAATATATGTGCAGTAATAGTCAACAGGAATGAAGTGACCATGCAAAGGTTTTAGTTGTTGTTGTTGTTCAGTCGTTAAGTCATGTCTGACCCTTCGTGATCCCATGGACCATATCCCGCCAGGCCTTCCTGTCCTCCACTATCTTCCTGAGTTCGCTCATTTTCATGTCCGTTGCATCGGTGATGCTGTCTAACCATCTCATCCTTTGCCTTCCCCTTCTCCTTTTGCCTTCAATCTTTCCCAGCATCAGAGTCTTCTCCAGAGAGTCCTCTCTTCGCATTAGGTGGCCAAAATATTTGAGCTTCAGCCTCAGTACCTGTCCTTCCAGGGAACAGTCAGGGTTGATTTCATTTAGGATTGACTGATTTGATCTCCTAGCAGTCCAAGGGACTCTCAGGAGTCTTCTCCAGCACCACAGTTCAAAAGCATCTATTCTTCGGCGCTCAGCCTTCCTTATGGTCCAAATCTCCAAATCTTCCTTATGGTCCAAATCACTGTCT
The DNA here is from genome assembly GCA_026170595.1 of Plestiodon gilberti rubricaudatus. NCBI lineage: Eukaryota > Metazoa > Chordata > Lepidosauria > Squamata > Scincidae > Plestiodon > Plestiodon gilberti. Next base: position 67,916,542 of record JANXHW010000003.1, on the reverse strand, counting down.
CCATCTGCAGTGATCTTGGAGCCCCAAAAAGTGAAATCTGTTACTGCTTCCATTTCTGCCCCTTCTATTTGCCAGGAATTGATGGGACCAGATGCCATGAACTTAGTTTTATTAATGTTGAGTTTCAAGCCAACTTTTGCACTCTCCTCTTTCACTCTCATCAAGAGGCTCTTTAGTTCTTCTTCACTTTCTGCCATTAGGGTGGTATCGTCTGCATATCTGAGGTTGTTGATATTTCTCCCAGCAATCTTGATTCCGGCTTGCGATTCATTCAGCCCTGCATTTCTCATAATGTACTCTGCATATAAGTTAAATAGGCAGGGTGACAATATGCAGCCTTGCCGTACTGCAGAAGCGTAGCAGCAGCGAGTGCTGCCTGGAGCACTCGCTGCTGCGCTGCCCCGAAGGGGGGGCGGCGCTGCTCCGGGGGGGCGGCGGCACTCCGGGGGGGCGCTCCGGGGGGGCGCTGCTCCGGGGGGACAACCCGGTTTCTGCGGGCGCTCCGAGGCCTTCTCCCCCGGCCTCGGAGCCGGAGAAAGTCCCGGAGCGTCCACCTCGACCGGTGGCCGGGGCTTTCTGAAGGCCGACTGCCGCGCCGCACTGTTTATCTTTGTTTTGCACATGCGCAAAATGTTAGTTTTGCGCATGTGCAAAACAAAGATAAACGGCGCGGCAGTTGGCCTTCAGAAAGCCCCGGCCACCGGTTGAGGTGGACGCTCCAGGGCTTTCTCCGGCTCCGAGGCCGGGGGAGAAGGCCTCGGAGCGCCCGCCTACATCACCTGGCGGGCACGCTCACTCCATGGAAAGACTGGAGCGAGCAGAGCAGCGCCGCCCGGGGCCGAGGTGCCGCCTGGAGCCGCTGCTCCGCTCGCTCCAGTCTTTCCACGCCTCTGCCGTACTCCCTTCCCAATTTTGAACCAGTCGGTTGTTCCATGGCCGGTTTGAACTGTTTATCCTATATTTGCCAAGAAGCCAGGATCATTGTCCTAAGCAGCAGCACTCTCCTTGCCCTACTCTCTGTTACTTTCAGACTAACTTGTAGGCAAATCTCCTTTACATGATTGAGAATTCGTGGTTTTTTTCCTAAAGCAGAAAGAAATCTTGAAGGACTAAATAGTTGTTGGCTTGAAAGACAGCTGTCAGTGCCAGGGCAGAACTGACATACTGAGCAAAAAGTCACAAGGCATGTACAAAACTATGCAGCAAGCCTCACTGGATCAGATCTTCCCTTGAAATGACAGGGGTGGGGTGGAGGAACTGAAAGGAGTGAAGGAAGAAAGAGGTTTCCAAGAGCTTCTTTTCAAGCAAAGGATGGAACAAACAGCTGTCATATGTTGTCCCCTCTCCAGACTGTTGGCATTACCTTTGGTGCACCAAAGAACCACAGTGGTGGCACAGAAAGCCCCAAGATTTCTTTACATGCTCTTAATGTCACTTTTAACTTCTATGACATTTGTGTGAACCACCTAAGGTAGTTCTAGAGTTCTCTAATGCCAAATGGTTTCAGAGGATTATTTGCATTGCTGTAGCTGCTAACTCACCTTTGGATGACTAAAACCACCTGGAGAGCTGGTCATCTGTTAAACCCAGGAATGTGGGGAGACATATTATACCAGGGGACCATGAGCTGTCGATCGAAAGGTCGGCAGTTCGAATCCACGACGAGGTGAGCTCTCATTTGCTTGGCCATCTCCTGCCAACCTAGCAGTTCCAAAGCATGTTAATGTGAGTAGATAAATAGGTACTGCTTGCGGGAAGGTAAACAGCGCTCTGTGTTCCAGCTGCATGCTACGCGCTGCGGCAGGGAGAGTCATGCCGGCCACATGACCACGGAGGCGTCTTCGGACAACGCTGGCTCTTCGGCTATGAAATGGGGATGAGCACCACACCCTAGAGTCGGACACGACTGGACTTAATTGTCAGGGGTCACCTTTACCTTTTACTTCAGTTCAGATCTCTCTTGGGAGGGGTTTTGTTTTTATTCCCCAGGAGACCCTCCTCTGTCTGGTCTCTGTAGTCTGGGATGGTGGCAGTGGATGCAAACTACCAAGGTTTTCTCCCTTTCAGATCCAGTAAAGGGAAAGTGGGGAGCAGGAAGGAGTGCAGGCTTGCTAACCACTAGGTGCTATTCCCCTTGGTAAACTGGCCTTCTCCCAGGACTCACTCTGCTCCCCTTTAAGAAAGGTGCTCCTGTCCCCTGATCATTTTGTTTGCCCTCTTGTGCTATAAATACATATATCAATGTGTGACCTAGTCCTTCATGATTATGCATTATTACAGATGGTTAGGATGAGAAGGGCCAACACCCCATTGGTCCCAAACTTTCCATGTTCATATGAACCTGAGAATCATTTAGAAGGAATAGGAAGGAAAATAAGCATTTCATGAAAGATCCAAAAGAAAATGAGAAAGAACAAGTGCCTGGAAATGCTTCAGTTAGTTTAGCAACCCTGAACTGTCTTCCAAAATACAAGTAGGCATTTTGGACAGCTATGCAGGTTAAAACTGTAAGCTCAGCAGAACAGAGCAAAGCTGATATGGAATAGTTTTAAATGTCTTTCCCCTCATAACTAGATTATTCAGTACAATGTCATTTGCCGCCACTGACATTTTCTTTAAAGTCATAAAGGCCCACACAGTAATAAAAGGGCTCAGAATAAAATTAGGAATATCATGTATAAATTATCTTTAACCTTAGCTTCATTTGGACGGTGACTTTTTAGCCCTGATCAATTTTCATGAAACTATCCACATAAAACTGTGAAAAAATATTTGATCCTTGGCTCCCATAAAGCTAGCTGGGTACTGTCTTGATACTTAATGCTGCTGCTGGTGGCGGCAGTCTCTCCGGGCAATTCAGTAAAGCAGTGGATAATTCGAAGGTCTGACAGAATTTCTCAGAGCGGTTTTAGGGACAACAACATCGATACAGAGATGCATGATTTATGTAAGTTCTGACCAGAGAATATTCACTACTTTACAGCCCAATCCAAAGGCCTCGATCCAGGTGGAAGTGCCAGTTGGAAGTGCCTGGATCTGGCATATGTTATGCAACATGAGCTGTCGATCGAAAGGTCGGCAGTTCGAATCTGCGACGGTGTGAGCCCTCGTTGCTTGGCCAGCTCCTGCCAACCTAGCAGTTCCAAAGCATGTCAATGTGAGTAGATAAATAGGTACCGCTTGCAGGAAGGTAAAGAGCGCTCCGTGTTCCAGCTGCATGATACGCATTGCAGCAAGGAGAGTCATGCCGGCCACATGACCACGGAGGCGTCTTCGGACAACACTGGCTCTTCAGCTTTGAAATGGGGACGGGCACCACACCCTAGAGTCGGACACGACTGGACTTAATTGTCAGGGGTCACCTTTACCTTCCAAGGAGTAAGCGTCTTTTAATTTCATGGCTGCTGTCTCCGTCTGCAGTGATCTTCGAACCCAACAACAACAACCTTTACCTTATAGCACAGCATACAGTGTATAGCTTTCTAGCAGTTGCTGTTTATAAGCCCCACCAAAATAGATTCTGGTTATATTTATTTTTAGTGATCCAGATGATGAAGGACCAGCTCCTTCCAGTATTTGAAACAAGTCAATCTTACACTTCTTCTGTGCTGAGTAATTGTTCTCTCTTTTGGGTGGTGGTGATTCCATGACTTGGTGATAATGTCAGACAACCAGACAGTAAGCAAGATCAGCATTGGACAACATAGTTTGGCAATGATGGATCTTCCCTCTCTCGGGCATAAACAAATTCACCCTGCCATCAAACTGAACCCACTTGAAAGATTTGCTTTCCCCTTGCAATTTTAAGATCCTTAAATCATCAATATGTTTACCAAGGAGTCCTCAAATATGGATACACTGAGGCACTGTGTCTGAGCATATGTTTGCACTGCTGATGGCTGTAAACTATGATAAGTTTCTGCTGCATATTAATGGAATATTTATACATGGTAATTTACCAAGCACAAGTCATTTATCTAATAAAAATGTTAATTACAACTTCCTAGGTATATTTATTTACAAATTGCCGTGGAATGTACAATAAAATATAATTCTCATTCCTCCCCCCCCAGAAAATTCTCCACCCCTCTTTTAATGAGATTTCCACCTGCAATAAGGACTTTAAAATTGTAAGATGCCAAAGCTGATCCACTAATTTTATAAATTTTAAGAGGGTAAAAGGAAGTGATCAGGTGCCCAAAAAATGCTTCAGACAGATATAGCCACAGACAATCCCATTGCTAAGAGTGAGAATACCCCGCCAGGGTGGTGGGAAAATATTCTGCCAAAAGTCAGGTTTGTAGGCAATGCCTTATACTGCACCAGCCAATTCCATCTAGCATTGTCCATGCTGACACACAACAGCTCTTCAGGATTACAAACTGGGGTCTTTCCCAGACCTACACAGAGATGCTAGAGGTTGAACCTGAGATTCTCCGCATACAAACTATGCGCTTAGTCCCAGAGCTAGAGTCCCATCCCCATCCCCTACTGTAGTATTTTCCAAACTTTTTCGACCTGCTGCTCCCTTGACCATTGGCGACCATTGGCGGCAGCTCCCCATTACATTATGTTAATGCCTGCCAATTGACATAGCACTGTTTTCTGAGAGGATTCCGTGGCACACCGTGGCTGCCCTCGCTGGTTTCCGCAGCTCCCCAGGGAGCCATGGCTCCCAGTTTGGGAACCACTGCCCTACTGTGTGAGGAATGATGAGAAATGTTTCCCTGGTGAGACCAAAGTTTGTAACTGCTGGTCCTTCTTGCTGCAGAAATCGTGATGCTCAAGTGACAAAGCAGAGGTTTATTTGTCCTTTCTTAGCAGTACTGAATTGGTCAGTTCTGAAGATGTGGTTGTTTTCGGCACTATCACTTTCAACGTATCGAGCACCTGAATCAGCACAAGTGGAAATCCTGGGACAAAATGCTTATCCATGACTGTTCTGCAGGCAGAATATTTTGTGGCGACATGAACAATGGATTGTCCCGTCTTGAGATCTCATTTGATTTCCTGTAAAATCTCATGCTGAGTTTTGATGTAGGAGACATGTACTTTTCAAACAGAAGTTCAAGCCAAAGGAACTCCTAGGAAGCTGCATTAACCAACTGTACTGAACAGTGGTGCAGATTGCAAATACCCACAAGGGATAGAAGAAATTAATTTCAAGGTTTGTGAACAAGCATGGCAAATGTGTGCATATGAAAGTCTGCCCCAACACATTAGAAATTAGAGCTTTCAGCTTGCCAGGGCTATGTCTGCATTTCACAAGGGCTACTGTCATTTTTCTGCCTTCCCTTTTAATGTAGATCCAAGTCATTATGGGTTGCATCCAAAAGCTCTCTTCCTCCAGAGATAGGAGCTTTCTTCAGAATCTTTCCTGTGGAGGAAGGGAATATCTGATGCAACCTCAAGTGTGCAGGAGTCCGTTCTCGTACCACATTGATAATGTTGCAAATGGATGGGGCACATACGATGGATGGATGATGTGGGACTCTCTTATAGGCAGAACTGGTGTGAGAAGTAACAGTTCTATGAGATCTTCTGAGGCTCATCTCTGACACGAATTTAGGGCAAGGGAAGTACCTGTCTGAACAGGAGTGGAGCCTGGTGCTTAAAAAATCAAGAGGTGATTAAAGACAAGAGGTGATTAAAAAAAAAAAAACACCTCAATTTCTTTCAGGCTCAAATGCAGGAGTTTTGCCCTTTTTCCCAGGCATTTTTAAAGTATATTTAGCCTGGAAAAGACTGAGGGGTGAACACAATAGTTCTTTTCAAATATATGAAGGGTGTCACATAGTTGAGGACAAGCCGGGGGTTGTTCTCTGCTGCCCCAGAGGGCAGGACTAGATCTAGTAGGCTTAAGTTGCACATTAGGAGAAGCTGTTAATGGTAAGAACAGTTTGACAATGAAACCAGTTACTTAGGGGTGTGTGTGTGTGTCTCTGTGTGTGTGTGTGTGTGCGTGTGCGCATGCGTGTGCGCGTTCTCTCACTGGAGCTCTTCAAGCAGAGACTGGACAGCTATCTGCAGTGGATGCCCAAGCTCTCGATTCTTTGAATCAGGTAGGGGTTGGACTAGATGGTCTAGAAACCCCTCCCACCCAAAACAACTATTTATTTTAATGTCCACTTCCCAGACAACTCTCTGTCCCAGAACACAGGAAGATACTGAGACTGAAAGGACATGCAGAGAAGTGGAACTTGCCTCCATGTTTCTGGCTCCTTGTTGTTTCTTAAATGATCCCCCCCCCCGCAGACTCAAGAAGGGTCTTAAAATCTTGAAACTTTGCATCATACCTTGACAATTAGAAACTTTGGTAGAAAGTAACCATGCCATCGGTGTAATATTCCCAGTTGAAATGTTACTGGTGTGGATGGGATTAGATCACATGGAACTAACAAATGCAGGCAACACTCTGTGCAGAATCTGAATTAGCCTACGAATCAACCCACACACTCTATCTACTAGGATGTGCAATGGGCTCTGATTTCACCCACGTTTAATCCATACCCTGTACTTGCCAGCATTTAATTCCAACCGGGTCTCTCCCCCCCCCCCCCCAATCTTTCGTTAGTTTTGCAAAATTTCACCCCTGGGAAAAGATTGAATTGTTCGTAAGCTTGTGCAGTCTACTGCATGTGTGGCTTTTCAGATAACTCCCTTCTGTGATATTATATCAGCTATTAGGTTTAAATTGTTGTCACGTCGTCGGCAGGCTTCATGGAAAGAGCAACAGAACAGCATCCTCTTCCAAATAAAAGGTGTGCTTGCAGTATGACAGAGAGGAAGTGATGCTATTGAGACCATTCATTGGCCGAAGTGGCCTGAGGGAGGGGCTACAACTCAGCAGTGCAGCACCAGCTTTGTAAATGAAGGTCTCAGGTTCAATCCCAAGTATCTCCACATAGGACTGGGAAAGACTCCTGCCTGAAACCTTGGTCACTGCCAGTCAGATTAGAATACAGACCATGCAACCTAGTTGGACCAAAGGCCTAACCCAGGGGCGTTCCTAGGGTTTGCGTCACTCGGTGCGGGAGGCCAGTGCGTCACCCCCATGATGAACTTTCTTCTATGCAGTGGGCAGGGAAACGCATCATCGCCCTACCCCCATGCCATTGCCCCACCTCCTGCTTAATCAAAATTACACCTTTAAATTTACAACATTATACGCACAGCCTAATGTATGTTTGCAGCCTAAACAAAGGCATCACAAGGGTCATGAGAGCATTAACTTTGTTTATTTTAATATATAACAGTACGGATCACCCAACAAATCAGTAACCAACTCGACTCTCAGAACAATCAGTCGCATTGGTCTGTTTTGAGTTAAAGAAATCCACTTTTTGTTACACAAAGAAGTTGTGTTTTCTGGCTACAACGTTTGACAGAATACAGATATGTCAAAACGGTTTGTTTAATTGCATTCCGCATGTGAGTACACATCGAATGATATATAACATGATGATATTATTCTTAAAAGACAAAGGTTTTCACAATTTTGACCATTAGTGATGTCACCCCCTGAAGGTGTCACATGGTGTGGTCCGCACCCCCCGCACCAGCATAGGGATGCCACTGGCCTGACCACATCAGGCATCTTCCTATGTTCCTTTCTAAGGGATAAAGTGCAGTTAGCATGCACATCATTAATAGAAACTTCTGGGGGCAAATGAGAAAGGAATTGGTTTCTTTGTCCATTGTGTGAAGTGGCCTGAGAAGATGGATGGTAGGAACACCACCTTTGAGAGACACTGCAGAACAAAGTGACTTGCTGAATGATTCAAGCCAAAGCTTGGCTCACTCCTTTTAAAACGGCACAGGCTTTCACAAGGTTACAACTTATTTTTTCAGCTGCAGCAGTGGCACTGCCGGATAAGTGAGACCCAACGTGTCCACAAAACAGATGCTCGCTCCTTCCTGGAACACAAAATCTTTCTGAATAAAATACATGTGAGAAACACAGAGAAAGACAAATTGCATTTTGTAGTCTATGATGTAGTACTTTTTAGTCATGCCGGCAGAGTGAATGCCAGGCCTTTTTGCAAAGCTAAACAGGCACAGAGTGCAATATCACTGCAGAGTTTTATTACCTACTCTTATAAACTGGTTTTTAAGATTTTGATTTTTATATAGTCCAGCGCATGTGTTTTATTCCTTAGGATTGTTGAGCCCTTGTGACTGTGCTGAGATTTATTGTTTGGCTTTCTTTTTTAACCATGCCTATAGCACATTATGGGCTAGCTGCCCTTCTGCCATAAAACTGCTGTTACTGCTACTAAAACTTGGAGTCAATATCTTCAACAGCCTCTCCAGAACTCTTGAAGCACTGATGGATTTTGCTTGTCCAGCACTGCCGCTGAGCAAACACAACTTGGGTTCCCCTTCCCTTTCCAAAATTTGAAATTGGCCCATTTTGTTCTTGTTGGGATCTTTTCTGTCTCTGGCTCTACTGGAGATGTGAGGACAACAGCACAAACCAATCATCTTCCCATATCTCAACTACTTATTATTGCTTACAACTCACTGGAAAATACCAGGGCAGAAAAATTGAGACTGGTAAAACAAGAAGCATAACTTAGCCAAGTACTGTCTCTGTTTAATTATCCATTGGGTGTTAGGACTGTTCAGCCCCCACTGAGATCTTACTCCTCACAGGTCCAACCACTCACAGGTCCACCTACAGGCTTAACCACACACAGTGACCTCTGCTGCAAAAGTGAAATGTTTTCATTCAATTCCTCACGTGGACTATCTCATCCTGAGGCCTTCTTGGCTTGGCTTAAAAGAGGCACTGCACAACATCCTCTTCCATGCTGACTAGTTTCCCAGCTTCCTCAATTCAACACTTCCACTTGAATCCATCTCCTATGTTTTTCAAAACTTCTTGTTTCTTCATCTTCCTGTTCTCCCAACCACTGGACTAGGACAACAGGCTAAGGTGCCTTAAGTTATTCCTGAACCACCAAGTCATCTCTCAAACATAGGGAGCTATTGGTCTGATCTCTGCTGCCCCCAACCAACAAGGACCAGAGCTCGTAGTATTCATCTTCTGCCCAGATGGCCTGAGGACACAATAGGGGCCTGGCTGGCTCTATAACACTTGTCCCAGGCTAATGTTCCTCCGAGTGAGCAATGCCACTCATCTGGACGGGCAACACTAATTGCCTCGATTTGTTTTGTACTCTACCCCAGCTATGGTCCTGACAACACTTTCTGGCTCTGACCCTTCTGGCAACTGTCTACCCAGTCTGGCACTGTCTTGATTTGACCCCGTCCACTGTCTCTGGCCCCTTGGATCCTCCCCTGCAGCCTGGTTCGAAGCCTAGGCCTGACACCAGGAAGGGAAGAGAGAGGGAAGAGGACTCTGCCAAGACTTCTTTGTTTATTTGTAAATTTCATTTGATTTTGTCTGTAAACCGCTTTGTGAACTTTTTGTTGAAAAGTGGTATATAAACACTGTTAATAATCTAAGAATAATATACCACCTTTCCCCAAGTAACAAAACCTGGTGCCCAAGGTGGTTTACTTCACATACATACATAATAAAACTTCACATGAAAACCACATTCGCATAAATAAAAACTGAGAAAAAGCCGCTAAAAACATAAAACACAACACAGCAGAGTGTAAAAGATCCAGCAGACCCTTCCCACTCATGCTGATGCCTCTGTGTGTGTGGAGTAGGAATGTGCCCTGCCCCTTACCTTTAAACAAAAGCTAATTGGGACCCTTAGCATCCCCAAAACAACCTCACGGAGGGTGGAAAAGCACTCGCAGAGGTGCATGTGGTCACTTGCATCCCGGTCTTGCTTGGGGAGGAAAACACCTTTCATCATCTTTGGACCATTCAAACCAGTTACATTGGACAGAGTCAAATTTCACTGTGACTATTCAGAATTCAGATATATTTCCATATATACTTGGTGTTGCTATAGTACTGCTTTTTATCAACTGTAAGTAATAAAAATCTTGGTTTCTTACTGCTGGGCATTTGAGGCTTTGTAATATCTTTTCTTCACAGACAGGACTTCCGAAATTATGATGTCCTTGCTGGGCTACAAAGATAGTTGAGGGTAAAATATTTCAAAGGCAATTTTAATGAAAGAGAAATACTGACAGGGAGAACACAGTGCATTGTGACACTGTAGTTCTGTTCAATTTTACGTTTAAACTAAGGGGCTGATCATAATTTATTCTGTCAAAGAAGTGACCTATAAGTAAAGAAGAGGGAAAAAAATGTTACTTGATGATTAAAGGCTCTAAGAAGTATTCTCTGTAGTTGTGTCAGTGCTACATAATGCAGTGTGCGTAACAGAAGCCAAAGTGTTTGAAATTCCTCCTAATTATGTGTGGAGTCCAGACTACAGGGTCTTGGGAGATTCACGCCGTGAATGCCAATGACAGGAAGTTCCACCAGACGTCCGGCTGACAGCGTTCTGACTGTGCCCTGGATATATACTAGAACACTGAGGAAGTCGTGTTGAGGCAATACTACAGAGTGTACCACAGCTTCCAACATTTCACTGATAAATTGTATGTGTGTTTGGAATACCTCTTCTTACATGCATCGTCATCACCATTTGAGCCTCTCTTTTCCGCTGGCCAGATGTTGCATTCATGTTTCTTGCAGCGGCTTGCTTGACACTGGCTTCTGGAGTGGGCTGCGCAAGTGAGGTAATAACAGTGGGCGGGAGCCAGATGTGCCCTTCTGCAAGTGGAAGGGGTCTTCCCCTCAGGGAAAAGCTGCTTGAAACCTTGCATTAGTAGAAAGTTGTGAAAGTAATGTGAAACAAAAGCCAATGTTGCTCCTCTGCATTCCCAAGAGATCCGAACAGTTCTTGCACCACCAGAATAATAAAAACTGTTACGGAACCGACTTTAACAGCACAATCTTGTTTGAGGATACACAATCGGCCTAAAGGGCCCCGGCGCAGCCTGGGAACACCTCGGGAGAAGGGGACGTTCGTCCCCTTCCCCAAGTGTCAGTAAGCCCGGGGCCTAAGGGCCAGAGGCGTACCTAGGCCTCCCGGCGCCTGGAGGAAGGGGCGGGGCCTAGGTGACGTGACGCCCCCAGCGCGTCACCGACCCCGCCCCCCCGGCCGGTTTCCTACCTATTTCGGAGCCAAACTGGCTCCAGGGAGGGCGGGAGGGCCAAAACTCCGCGCCCCGACGAGCCTGGTAAGTCCTCCTGCGGACCGCCTGCACCTGGAGCTGCTGCTCCACGTGCTCCACTCTCCTCCCACCACTGCTAAGGGCCTCCTCAGATGTACGCCAGTATCCCTGCCCCCTCCCAGCCTGGCCCTTGCTGGCTCGGCCCACCTGTACCCACCCCTGCACCGAGTGTCCTAGGCCTTACTTGGGTCGTCCGGTGCAGGTCCGGGTTGCCAGGTGTGTGAGCAGTGTCGGCCTCCACGCCAGCGTCGCTTACACCCGAGTTGTCGCAAACATGCTTTATGGCACGTTTGCGATGCTTTAGGCTGGTGGAGCAAGAGTTCCGCCAGTCTAAAGTTAGTGAGGATTGTGCTATAAGAGCAACATGAAAACTCTTGTTCAAGCTCTTGCTCAAGTAATTGCAGAACAGGACTCGCTATCTGCTATTTTTCTTCCATGTACAGTTCTTTGGATTCAACTCAGTAATGAGTTATACAGTACTTATAAGTTCTTTTTATATAACTTACAGCCCAATCCTATCTGGGCTTTGCACTGCCAAAACTCACCTTCCAGCAGCACAAGGCCCTTTGCAGCAGCGCCAAAGCTGGGTCACCGGCACATACTTCCAGGCCTCTGCCGCAAATCAGCAGAAGTGTGGCGCATGCAGCAACTGCTCCACTGCTCCTGGTATGTTGGTGGTGGGGTGGGGAGGGGGAGGGCAGGGGCAGATCAGGGGAAGGAGGGGTGGATCCCAGTAGCACTGATGTACACTAGGGTCCTATTCCCTCTTTTTCCACCCATCCAGAGACCCATAGTAGGCCAACCAGAGACTTATGGAGAAGTAAGGGAAAAATATTTTCCTTAACTGTCTCACGCCTCCAGAATGCCCCATCACCACTGGATACAGTGTGCGCCTTCATGGCATGGCTGCATCATTGCCAATGGTTGGGGATCGGATTGGGCTCTTATTTACTTATATGTAGCTATAAGGAAAATATAAGCATATAACCATGTAATGGTTATTATTGTCCTACCTTTCCGTTGAAATAATCAAGAAAACCCACACTATAAAATAATAAAGAGCAACAATCACTAAAACAATACAACCACTAATAACAGGAGGCAGAAGCAGTAGGGATGAAAAACTACAGGAAGCATGGGACAGACCCACACGATTGTTCCACGCACAAGGTTGCTTATTGCACATATACTCCCTGCTCTCCATCAAATTTGGACTTCACTATGACACAGTAATTCCCATGATCCTGTGTGTGTGTGCGCGCATGTGTGTGTGCATGTGCGTGCGTGTGTGAAGGTGGCACAAATATGTACTTGTATGAATTATGGGGAACACAGTCCAAATAAGCACAGTTATCTGGCATGCTAAATGTTGTACATTGCTGGAAGTAAAAAAAAAAATGTTCACGATGTTAAAAAGATGAAAAAAAATTCTTAAGCAGCATGCTTTGTTTTCTATCTCAAGTCAAAGGCTGGCCACCTTTCCAAATAATAAACTCCACAGCATTTTTACCTGTATTTAAGCCATCCAAACCTCATTAAAAGCAGTGAAATCCACCCATCTTGGACAGTAATGGATTGGGTTCGGCAGCCAGAACGCTGCACAAACTCTACTTTGGAGTAAACAGCCTGTTCTTCTGGAAACCCATCCTGGGGAACACAGATTGGAAGAGTAGTCTGGGCATTGTTATTCTCTTTAATCTCTACTGTCAGTTTTGCGAATGTGAAAGTTCCTTATATGGCCGCAGATATCAGGACAGTGGTAACAAGGACATGTTTGGAGTACAGGAACCGAGTTATAATGAAGAGGTGATCGCAGAAGGAGAAAGCATGGATGATGTCTCAGTTTGACATATCTGTGAGGAGTTTGTGACCATTCCGGATGAAAGGCTGAAAATGTGAAGTGTTATTATGACAAGTGACTGACGTGCTCTTTCATGGAGGGGCTGCCAGGTAACAGAGGAATTCAAATTCAGTAAGCAACTGCAAATTAAATTTTCATATGGTAATAGAAAAGAAATGCAGTGCACATTGTTATTTTGCTTTTTTTTTCAAGTATAAGTAGTGAAAAGGCATCATTTTCATTTAAAGAATTCTATCCATTACACAGAGAGTTCATAATAACTAGTTTATTAGACCTTGGAAGAGTTTTTCTGTAGACAATATGGATTATAATTAGAAAATTATATGGAATTTTCCCTCTAGGGTTTAAAACTGTAAAATCACTTTTCAAACCAACAATTCTAATTCAGATTTATTGCTGTAACTCAGATAGCGCTTTTAACATGCAAGGCATGTTGTGTTCTTTATCTTGTTTAGCTTAATAGCAACACTGAGAAGTAGGTCACCATTTTTCCCACTTTATAGGTGGAACAATATAAAGTTTATATATATATTTGGCCATGTCCATCCAGTGAATTCATAGCTCTGTGTGTGTGTGTGTGTGTGTGTGTGTGTGTGTGCGTGCGTGTGCGCGCATGTGTGTACACCTTCCAAGATGAAGTTGGACACTTCCCATTGGACTATGACTTTTTTTTAGTGGATCTGAAAACAGCATTTATACCTGGAAATGAAGATTCACATGGAATGTTGAGTTGTAATAGATGGAATAGGATAGATGGCTCTATCCTATCCCAGGTCGGCATGCAGGGTGCAGGCAGGTCTTATAAGAAGATTAATATTATAATCTTCCATACGTTTAGAGGAAACAAACAGTTTTATTTGCTTATATATAGCATGAATGTCCATGTCCATGTGTGCAAATGCATCATCTGATGTAACATGGATGAATCGTGCATGTAGATTGCGCATCAAAGTCATGAAATTTCTACACATGTAATTTCTACACATGTAATTTCTAAAAATATGGTATTAAAAAGTTAAACAAACTGAAGGGACACCAAAGACACGTCTTGCCCAGAGCACCATTCAGTTTACAACCAGCCTTATCTGTTTGTTTCCAACTAGGACACCAGGAAGGAATAAAAGTGCTAGCAACTACCCTTCCCATCTGACGTCACTTTGGACCAACTTTGTCCTAGCAGACCAATGAATATGCACACCTAGAACCATAAAGAGATTGGCCAGACACTGTAGATACCCATCTGATGTCCTGCTACAGGCATGTTGCTAGTAAAATTTATACAAGCTTCATAGAAGAGGCAGAGGAGGTGTTCTTTTTTAAATGTTGAAATAAATCTTAAGAAGAGAACAAGTATTTCTAAACCATTCATTTATATGATATACCATATTAGTCATCACCCACAGAGCTTCTAAGTTTATAACTAAGAGGAAGTTCCCATGTCTATTCCCCTCTCTCTCTCCTTAGCGCTACTTCAACTCCTTTTTCTTGATTGAACTTAACAGATCTCAAATGCCCATGGATACTGCTGTCATTCAGGCAGCTTCTTCTAATATTCTAATGGCTAGTCTAGAGCACCACAGCTGTACTGAAACAGGGAAAGATTCATAATACTAACAGCCCAATCCTATCGAAACACACTCACCTGCCGATGCAGCTGCGCCACCGTAGCATGCACTGCATCCTGAGGGGGGCAGTCCGGAGGTCTCCTCCAAGTAAGGGAATATTTATTTACTTGCCTAGGGGGATACGCCCTTGCTGCCACTCTGGGTATACTCAGATGTGTGCCAACTATATAGCTGGCGCAAGTCCGAGTGGATCTGGGAAGCCGGATCGAGGCCAGGAAGGGGGATAGGAAATCGGTGGCGCTGGTGCCACCAATAACACCTCCTTGCCGGTCTCAACCCGTCCTCCTCACCACCCCAGCCTCCTCTGCATTCCTCCCCTTCCTTGCCCCATACTGCCCACACCTACCTCCCTTCTAACACACACACCACCACCCGCAATTACCAATGTCAGGGTGTTGTTGACAGGCTGCTGGAGTACAACTGCAGCAGCTTGCTGCTTGTGATGGCAGCCCGGTTGTGCAAAACAACATGTCACATTTTGTGACAGCCGTAAGGGACCTTGCGCTGCTGGGATGCTAGTTCCGGCAGGGCAAAGCCCTCATAGGATTTGACTGAAAGATTCTCTTTGTTTTATTAATAGATTTTTTTTGACTTATCTAAGAATGTGTGTCACATGTGTTGCTACAGGTCTAATTTTCTACATCAAATGTCAACCTCATGTTAACACCTGGTGATTAGAAAAAACAACAACCTGCAGTTGTTTTAGTAACAGTTTAAATCTGCCAGTAGTTTCATTTGTCCAAACTGCCCCCCAACTCCCCAAAAATGAAATCAGCACTTACTTCTGGCTCATTCCTCATTTGAAATAATTATTGTAATTATTTCATACATAATACATAGTGTGCAGAATACATTTCCATATCAAGAGGGATCTTGCTTGAGAGAAGGCTTCTGCAGTCTTGTTATCACATTATCGTTATTGTTACAAAACTGTAGGAGGTGAGCATGAAAAAGTTACGGCTGCTGAGCAACTATCACCGCACAATTCAATTTCTAGACTTAAAAAAGGAACAATAGCAACATCCAGCATCAACAGTCACGAGGTAATTGGTGTGCCCTAGTAAAGAGAATTGTATTCTGTAATGAAAATTATTCAATATATAAGGTCTGTGATATTGCATTCATTTTCTAAAATGCGTTTGATTTGAATTTACTCTGCTTCTCAGCTTTCCCTCAGATCTTTATAATATCATCACAGGAAGCCAACTACTTGAGCACAATAAAGAGATTTTTACAAATAGGGTGACAAGTATTGAAGAATTTGATTTATCTCCTGTATATAGAAAAATAAAGATCTGGGCACATAAACTAGTCCACAGACAGAACCATAATAATCTTGTATAATCTTAAAGCGAGATATTTTAACAGCCCAATCCTACCTAATGTCTCATGCGGAGATGCAACAGCACCAACGTGGCATCCGCTGTATCCCATGGGGAAGTTTTGGCATCTGGAGAGCTCCTTGGGGGAAGGGAATATTTGTTCCCTTCCCCCAAGGTAAGCCCCCACTGCTACCATGGGTCAACTCGGACCTGCGCCAGCAATATTGCTGGTGCATGTTTGTGTCAACCAGTGAAGGCAGATCAGGCCCAGGAAGAGGGTTAGGATTCAGCGGGCACTGCCACCATCGAACTTGCCCTTTCCAGGGCCCTATCTTCCCTCCTTCCTGCCCATTGCAAAATACAGATTTTTTAATGAAGAGTTTTGCACGAGATTGTCTAGCATGGCTTACTTTTCAACACAGTACTACAAAAATCTAAGTACAGGTATTGTGACCCCGGCAGAAAACCCACAGAATCTAAGACACCAAAGAGGTTTCTGTCTTCCACAGGATCATTTGACATTTGGTGTATTGACTCAAAGGTGAGACAAACTAGCTGGTGAACAAACACTATTTATTTGCTGGTGTAGATATCCAATAGGTGTTAGATCTGATTCCTTGAAAGAAGTTCCTTTCTGATGATACCAAATGGTTACAATCTAAAGCAAAAAAGGCTCACTGGTCGTTCACAAGCCAAATATGACCCATGGTGGTCTTGCCAACTTCAACCACAGTCTACCTGCTAGCAAAAGTTCTCTTCCAGTATCACACAGAAAGACATGCAAACTGTCTTTCAGATGTGAGAGAAGAATTCCACCCTTGAATATTACTCCTTTCTTCCGATTTTGTTTGTAATCTTCCAGCCATGCATGAGTGCATATGTCCCACAACTGTGAAGCCTCTATGATAGGTGGTGTCAACCTTAGACTGACCAAACATGAAGGGTTGTCTAGCAAAATGCACTTAGGTTGCTAGACTACTGTCTGGGGAATAGAATGATCCAGAGAAGTTGGCCGTCCATGCTTGAAAGCTCTGGTTCAAACTTATTTAAAACCTGCTCTTCACAATTCTTCTCTGTTATTGTGTTGAACCACATTATCCCACCCTCTTCCAGGGTAGGCTTATCATAGTCCATGGGGTCAATAATATTATGGCAATGGACAATGCTGATAGGTCAGTCTTATGAAGATGAACCTATGCATATATCACTTGCCAAGATTTCTATCACCAGTGCTACCCGTTCTTGGACAACCACCCAGAAAAACCATCTACAAAGTAGGCAGAATTATATGTTAGCAGTGACTGTAAAATGTCTATAAATGATCATCAGAGAGTCAAGTACTTCTTAATGGCAGTGGTAATTAGTGCTAGCTAAATATTATGCTGATAACTCTTCAGAAATAAAACGCCATCTCCTGTGTGCCAGCATAGCTATGCAGTGATAATATGCAATGCACTTACATTATCAAGAGCATCATTATGGCCTTGTAATGGTAATGTAGGAGATGTTACATATACTTAAATTTGTGATATGAATAAAGAAGTTACCCATAATAGATTAACTGTCTATGATACTACATTGTACCCTGTGTTCAGAAGATGGATTGGAGCTTTGTCCTCATTGTGTGTTGCAGGACAGTGATTTGAGTGTTTCTGTAACACATACTAGGTAACAACCGTGCATTTCAAGTTCTAAACCCTAGACTACAGTTCACTTCACGTATGTATTCTGACATGTGGTTGAGGACAAGAATGCAAGCCATGGTGGTCTTACTGACTTCAACCACAGTTCAGTCAAAATTCGCTTTCCACAGTTTCATTACTTTGGAAATGAAAACTGTTTTCAATTGTGAGAGAGGGATGGGATTCCATACTTGAAGATGACATCTCACTTTGGATTTTGCCTAAGTCCTCCAGCCACATTTGAGTGTTCTACGAGATCCTACCTAAAGTTTCGGTGCCGGAGTGAGCGCTCCGGCACCGGAAGGCGTCGCAAACGTGCCGTAAGCATGTTTGCACCTCCTTTGGAGTAAGGGAGGCTGGCGCAAGGAAGGGTGAGCCGGCCCGGGAAGGGGCGGGGATGGTGTCGGTCATATCCTCATCCCCGCCAGGCCGACTCGAACATTACATAGCCTCCTCTGACTTCTGCCAGCTGGTGGAAATCTATTTAGCTGGTGGAAATCTGAGGAGGCCCTGATAGGGCTGGCCCTGATTTACACCCGGGGAAGGGGACGAACATCCCCTTCCTCAAGTAGACCTCTGGCCTGCCGCACGGTGGTCTGGACGTCCAAATCCTGTGTAAGGATCCGCCAGGATTTGGCTGGAAGCCTTCTACAGCAGTAGCCCTTGGAAAGACGTCCCAAAGGTCATTGTGAATTTCCCTTTTTTCCTGCTCTGCTAAGAAGCAGCACACCAGGTCAAGATGGAAGAAGGAGAAGAGCAAACTGTCCCAGCCCCCACATCACCATCACAGCTTCTTCTGGTACCCTGTTTTGCTATTCCACAGACCTCAAAGCTAGGTTTCAATCTTATGCACTCATCTGATTTCCCTTTCTTTCAAATGGTATTTTCCCAAATGGAAAGAAAAACCAAATTCTCACACAATCAGTTTTCCCTCCATGGTTACTCAGATTTCATCAGTGAAATAACAGTCCATATTAGTCAATGTTCATTGTTAGTAATGCTAGTACAGTTAGGTCATGCACGTTTTGTGCCATGTCTATTGAGTAGTGAAATGACAGCCAGAATGTTCTCCCTGCCCCTAACCATGTGCTTATTATAGACATGAACAATTGTATGAAAAAGGCTAGAATGGTGGACTCAGGGTCACCCAGAAATAATCATTCCAGGGATTTGAACTGAGAACTCCTTGGGCCTCATGCACACCTATTTACTCGATGTGCACGCTTATTTGTCTGTTTTGCTGGCAAAATGTTTCTAATATTTTGAGAAGGAGATAGCCTGGTTGCAGAGGACTGACTTGACGTACAGGAGGTCCACGTTTCAGTCATTAGCATCTGCAAAGAGGGCTGAGAAAAACGTCTCTCTGGAACCCTGGCGACCTGATGCCAATCAATGTCATATACACATACTGAAGTTATATACATTTTGCAATTATATATATAATAATAATATAATATAATATACAGTATTTATATACCACCTTTCTGGTCATTGGATTTCTCCTCTGACTTTATTCAAGGCGGTGTACATGGGCAGGCTGTTCTAAACCCCAAGGGGTTTTTACAATATAATAACGTTCTAGTCTTTCATAGAACCCTTCATTCGAGATGTTGCTTTCACAGTCCAGCTCTCTCTCTCTCTCTCTCTCTCTCTCTCTCTCTCTCTCTCTCTCTCTGGCGTTCGCCTCAACACGCTTCAGCTTCAGATAACACAGGCAACCTTGATTGTCACTCAAGCGTTTCAGCTGCAGCTTCACTCCCGCACAAAGATTCAAGCTGACCTAAAGTAACCTTAAAGCAACAGTTCACTCTGTATGTTGAGCAAAATCAAATGGTGGAGTTCTTGAAACATTTTGGTCTGCAGGAGAGATAGAGCATTTCCACATGGAAAAAAAAACACCTCTAGTCCCTGCACATGGAAAACTAGTACATCAAGGAGAGGGATAGATAGTTTTGTTTCTGTTCTTGTTTTCTGATACTACTTTTCTACCTGCAGAGAATTTTTTTTCTGCATGGGAAGCAGTCAAAAATTTCATCTTCTACCTAGAATCTGAAATGGTACCATCCAGGAAGAACTCTGCCGTAAGATTTTTTTTGCTGAACATGTGCTTTTGCACTCTTCAAGCACCACTGGAACTTATTCTCTAGTTAGTGTGCTTAGATCACAGCATGAATCCAGATGACGTCTGGCACAAAGACTCTTGTAAATTTTGGACATAGTTTCTGACACCTTCCTTCTAGCCTCATTTTGGCTCACACATTCCTAAATATTCAGAGGCATATTTCCGGAGTAATTCACTGAATATCTGTCTTCCTTATTAGAGTCACTCTATGGGTTATTCAGGAAATGTATTATTTGGTTTGCATATCCCCGGTGCCCAGCCTTAATTATGCAGTATTAGCACCTACTCGAAAATGTCTGTTTGCTAACTTTTTTTTTCCTGACTGGCTCCCAAACACAGTGCTCTACGATAATGATTTTTGTAAAATATTTTAACATTTTAATAATATCATCATTAATTAAAAAGAACTCAAATTAATTCTGAATTGCTCATTTTTTCCACAAACAGGATAGCAGCATCTAAATATTTAATTACACTGAATCGGGTTTTCTGAACAGGTGTGTTTGAAAGCCTGCGGGTGCCCTTGAAATTCAAGCGACTGTTCTGTCTGTGAGCTTGTACAGCAATGCAGTTTGCAGTGAAATTACTTTCAGCACTATGTACTGATGACATTTCCAGGAGTGTCAATTCTTCTGTCACTTTGCAGTATTCTGCCCATGAGTGATGGACTGGACCAGGCAATCCAATTCTGTCTTAAATTCTTACATGTTCATTGCCAAAAGAAAAGAGCAAAATGATTTCCCTGCAAAGGGTTGTGAGGGTGCAAGACCTCTACCTGTGTTGATTTTGCTTCCAAAGCAAACTCACTGGTCAAGATCTGTGTCCTTAACTGTCGAGAATTATTAATTACAACACGAGAGTTCCCATATTACAGCAGTTTTTAGGACGCACACATTCATTCATCCGTTTTAGGCATATTTAACGGAAATATGTACCTTTCCTTTCCAACCATCCCTGCTTATTTTTAAAAACTTTTTACAGCTTACATTCTATGCATACCTAGGGGGGGAGTAAGTCATAGTAAAGCTTACAACCTAATCCTACCTAATGCAGCGATGCAGTGGGGCCAGTGCAGACTGCACTGAATCCTGCATGGGAATCTTGCAGCTTGGAGATCTCCTTGGGATAAGGGGAGATTTGTCCCCTTGCCCCAGGGAAAACCTCAGCTGACGCGACGAGTCTACATGGATCTGCACAAGCCATATGGCTGGTTCAAGTCCAAGTGAATCTGTGTTGGCAGATTGGGCCTGGGAGGGGAGATAGGATGCGACACACACTAGCACTGCTGATCCTGCCCCCTTCCGGGCCCAGTCCACCCATCCCCTGCCCCCATTGCTGCCCACCCCTCCCCGTTAATCCCCTCCCAGACCCCCCTGCCTCATTCTGCCTCCGCGCTGCACAGTGCGGAACTCACCTTCTCTGGTCTGTGCTGCTCCTTCTGCCGGCTCATGTGGGCCGGTGCGGGCCTTCACGCCGGCCCCGGCATCTGCTAGGCTGTCGCAAAGTACTTTCCGGCACTTTTGCGATGGCAAGCACCGGTGCAGCGTGTGTTGTACCGGTGCTAATATAGAATAGAAATGTGCCGTTAACTTCCATATGATCTCCTGTGAGAACATGCCACAAAATGACAAATAGTAAGGATCAATATATGTATAAAATGGGAACATTGTTGCAAAAGTAGTTCACAAAAATCCTGGTAGAGTCATGGTGAATAACTCACGGGCAGTGTAATCCTGCGTAACTATCTGTCTGGCGGTCCAGGGCCGCTCGCTGGATCCTATCCCTGTTCCAGGCTACGCTGTCAAGGCCCAGAGATCTACACAGGGAAAGGGGCCTCCTCGGATTTCCACCAGCTAAAGGCTGGCGGAAGTAAGAGGAGGCCGTGTAACAGCTGAGTCGGCCCGGTGGGAGACGGGGATATGGCGGACGCCATCCCCGCTCCCTCCCAGGCTGGCATGGCCAATGGCCCCCCTCCCTCGCAGTCTGGACCACCCATGCACCAGCCGGGGGATCTCTTACCTTCCTCCGTCGGTCGCATGGGAGATCCGGCGCTGGAGTAAGGGCTGCTGGCTTCGCACCGGCGACCCTTACTCAAAAGTAGTCACAAACGTGCATTACGGCATGTTTGTGACACTTTAGAACGGCGGAGCGCGCGCTCCGCCGTTTTAAAGTTATGGAGGATTGCGCTCTCAGTGACTGGCAGCAGTGAAAAGGTCAAATGCCAGGCTAAGGCATATTTGGAAAGAGGTTGGAATGAAATGGCCAGTATGGTAAATAACGCCGTTATAGAAATCTCTGATGTAACTATATTTGAAGCACTGTGTACAGTTTGGCTTACCCTGCCACAATAAGGATATCATAGAGCTGAACAACGTGTTAAAAAAGGCATTCAAAATTATAAGAAGAGCCCTGCTGGATCAGGCCAAAAGCCCATCTAGTCCAGCTTCCTGTATCACACAGTGGCCCCACCAGATGCCTCAGGGAGCACAAGACAACAAGATAACCTGTTTCCCATTGTCACTCCCTTGTACCTGGCACAGAGAAAACCCACTTCTAAAACCAGGAGGTTGCTTATGGCTTGTAACCTGTGATGGTCTTTTCCTCCATGAATCTGTCCAAACCCCTTTTAAAGGCATCCAGGGCAGGTGCCATCACCACATCCTGTGGCAAGGAGTTCCACAGATGAATTACACGCTGGGTAAAGAAATATTTTCTTTTGTCTGTTCTAACTCTCCCTCCACTCAATTTTAGTGCATGTCCCTTGGTTCTGGTGTTGTGCGAGAGGGAGAAGAATTTCCCTCTATCCACTCTCTCCATCCCATGCATAATTTTATACATCTCAATCATGTCCCCCCTCAGGCGCCTTTTTTCTAGACTGAAAAGCCCCAGACGCTGTAGCCTTTCCTCATAAGAGAGGTGCTTACACCTAAAAGGCTCTAACACCTGATGTCTAATGTACTTTGGACTTCTTATTTTAGGAAAACACAACTGTGGGCTGTGGCTGGAGAGAGGAACATGAACTCCATCCCTTTACCACTGGGCTCTGCCAGTTCCCTCCCCCCAATTTTCAAGGGTTGGTAGTCTTGTTAGATAACCAAGACCACGGAAATCCCAGGTTTTGGGGTGCATCTGACCTGGTACCCTAACCCAGTGGCATTGTAACTGCGTAACCCATATTATCTTCAGATAATATTATAATATTATAATTAATATAATAATTAATTTGAAAGAGACGTCTGGAAATCACCAAAGCGTCCATGGTTTTCAAACAGTCAGATTCTACTTCAGTTTTGTTTAATGAGGAAAATACACATTGAGGTGTTTGGAAAGAAAGATTCAGAGATAGGATTCGGGCCTTCCTCTTTTTCATGCAAGAACAATCACTAGCAGCTTTTTCCAAGAGTCTTGTGGACAGAATTGCCTCAAAACTGCTGTAATATTTTTTTCCCTTCACTGCTGCAAATTTAGTTTTATAAGTGCTTTTTGTCTTATTTCTGTGCTTCACCAAGCACTCTGTGAGATAAATAATTACTACTGCCAGCCAACAAATAATAGCAATCAGCTGGAGAAAGATCACCTGCTGGACTCCACAGGAGTAAGCTGGAGTAATACAGGAACTAGAGAACATCAATGAAATGAAGCTTGTTTGGAAAAACAAAACAAAACAAAATAACAACAATCCTCTAAATGAATTACTTCTTTGGATGAGGGAACCTGCTGTATGGAACGTTGTGAAAGTTAAGTGTTATAGGAGTCCCCTGTGTTCATGAATGGATGAAGAAAGAGGATGAATTGATCAGGAATGGTCCCATGTTGTCCATGCACCAAAATTCAATACTGGTTGGGTGGGGAGACATGAAGCTGCCTGTTGTAGATTGGGCAGATTGGCCTATGGCTGAAAGAGGCCCACTTCGACACTTTCACAGATAGCATTCCAAACAAAGAAACATTCTATCCCTTTATAGTGGGTACGGATTTAAATGGTTCGCTGGTTATATAGAAAGCTGCTTTAGCCTAATCAGACTACTGGTCCCTCTAACTCAGCATTTTCTACACTGATTCACAGTGGCTCTCCAGACTTTTTGCAGGCAAGACAGGTGCTCTATGAGACGATGACTGAACTATACCCTGGTGAAACAACTTCGATTTTACATTTGATAAGTCACTAGTGCTCAGGTACACATTCTTCAAAGTCTCTTGAGATGATAAGCCAGTGGATTTATTTTCCCCACCCCCTCGCAATAACTTACATTAATAAACATTTTTTTAAAATCTCATTTTCCTTGACTGTGAAATGAATTTAAATGAACATATTAAATAAGAAGATTTGCCAAGAAGGATTTGGATTAGTTTCCAATTTCTACAATAGATTTTCCTTGCTTACTCTGATGCCTCCGCCCCTGTTCTGATGAAGCATTTGCTCTGATTGTCATATGGACTAGCGTACCTTCCTTTTTGATGATATAGCAATATACAGAAAAGTGTTCGGACAATAAATAGATTCCATTGTTTTTAGTTCTTCAGTTTCAGTCTTAACATTACAGGCAGCTAATGGGTCCTCCGGGCCAGCGGGTGGCGCAGTGGGTTAAACCGCTGAACCATGAGCTGTCGATCGAAAGGTCGGCAGTTCGATTCCCGCGACGGGGTGAGCGCTTGTTGCTTGGCCAGCTCCTGCCAACCTAGCAGTTCCAAAGCATGTCAATGCAAGTAGATAAATGGGTACCGCTTGCGGGAAGGTAAACAGCGCTCCGTGTTCCAGCCGCATGCTATGCGCTGCGGCAAGGAGAGTCATGCCAGCCACATGACCACGGAGGTGTCTTCGGACAATGCTGGCTCTTCGGCTTTGAAATGGGGATGAGCACCACACCCTAGAGTCGGACATGACTGGACTTAATTGTCAGGGGTCACCTTTACCTTTAATGGGTCCTCCATCTTTAGTAAATCCATAAACACAATCCAACTATTTAGCCCATAAAACACAATTCAAAGCTTTTGAAAATATATCAGGAGGGCAGCCCAATCCCCACCCCCACACATATACACTGATGCAGCGCCGCCAGCATGGGCATTTAGCAGGCGGAAATTCTCCTTGGGGTAAGGGGACATATGTCACCTTGCCCGGGGAAAGCCCCAGTCGCTGCTATGGGTCAACTTGGACCTGCACGAGCTATGTAGCTGTCTGTGTTGATCCATGTCGGTGGATCAGGCCCAGGAAGGGGGATAGGCTACAGTTTGTGCCAGCACTGCCAGTCCCTCCTGGGCCCATTCCACCCAACCCTGCCCCCATTGCCACCCTCCTCCTCCCATTTTGCCCCCTCCTCACCCTCCTCCCACCCCGTTCCGCTCCCCACGTGGACTCACCTGCTCCAGCGTGTGTCCCTAGAAGTGCCAGCAGGAAGGATACGACCTTCCTGCCGGCACTGCTTCCTGTTGCGCTGTTGCAATGTGCTTTATGGCATGCTTGCGACAACACGCACCATAAACAGCATAGGATTGTGCCAGCCGTCGACATTACAAGTCCCTCTCCTAAGATTTGATACTACTAAGCATTTGAAGATTACTATTTTGAAATAGAAAAAGAAAGTATGCATTTCCCATTGGAACAGAGGAATTCTGTAGCCATTAGGCTTGGGTCACTTTCCATGTGGAGCTTCTAGGTAGACAGCTTGTACCTTCCTTAGATGCAGAGGAGCTCCTTCACCATGAACCTTTACTTTTAGCTGGCAATACAAATTTTAGCATGAAAATCTCACCCATTGTGCTACTCATAAATATTCTGGGTCGATCAGACTGGTATGAAGACTACGTTGAGCCTTGGCCTGGGACTGTAAGGACAGGTGACATAATCCCTTCAGGTTGGCCCACAACTGTAATGATTTTCCTGGGGCATCTGCTTGCTTTGTTTTGAAGGATGCGTTTCAGTTTATTCAACCTGAGGATGCGGACAGGTTACTTGGAAGTGTGAGATTGACCATGTGTCCACTAGACCCTTGCTGGTCCTGACTGCTTAAGCCAGCTGGGAGGGGAGCTAGCCATTTGGGTGGCAGAGGTAGTAAATGACTCCTTGAGGAACAGTAAATTTCCATTGGTATTCAAGGAGGCTATTGTAAGATCTCTACTAAAAAAAGCCCTCCTTGGACCCTGTCACCCTGGATAATTATCAGCCAAACTTGCTATTTTGGCAAGGTTGCAGGTTGCAGCAGCTCAGCTCTAGGTTTTCCTGGATGAAGTGGGTTCACTTGATCCTTTCCAGTCCGGTTTCAATTCAGGCCAGGTTATGGAACTGAAACAACCACAACAGTTTCAATTATGGAACTGAAACAATCAATGTGCTCTGGTTGATGGTTGTCGGGAACCGGAAAGGGGAGAGTTTATTCCTGTTTTTCTGTTGGATCTTTCAGCAGCTTCCAGTACCATTGACCATGGGATCCTTCTGGTACATCTGACAGGGATGGGGTTTGGGGGTGCCATGTGGGCTTGTAGGGGCCCACAGGGCTCCATCTTGTCCCCTATTTAATAACTTCCATATAAAACCCTGGGAGAGATTTTCTGGAGGGGGGGGGGTTGGAGTATGGTTCCATCAATATGCTGATGACACCCATCTCTACCTCTCATTTACATCTAGCACCAGGGAGGCTATGGAAATGTATTACTGATTCCAACGCTCCATTTCTAGGGATTGTTGAGATCAGAGATAGAACCTTAGTCCAGGTTAGCGGTTACCCGAAAGGTACACTGAGCTATTGATTTATTTTAATCCAAAATATACCTCAGATTGTTTTGGTTTTTCACTTTAGTGCCAACTGTGCCCCTGAAGCGTAGCTGCTTTCTTGTCAATTGCCAATGTGTGCATTTGCCCATTTCCTCTTTTATACAATAGATGCAGTTAGCACTCGCAGCATTCAGTTGAAATGATATAAGAAAATTACGTGTCCCAGAGAGAGTTTTTATATAAAACAGGTTATTGCTACTTATTTGATTAGCGCTAAATACAGTAAATAGACATGGATTAAAGCAGAAACCTATTGTAATACAAAGAATATCAGACTCTAATCAAGCTTGGGCTGAAATGACCTCACAATCTTATTTCATTTCCCTTGTTAACTTGCACACCTAAACAACCTTTGGTCCACTCCTTAAATTATGAGGAAAAAATCATTAACTACAAACAGAAAAACGCCAAGTCAAATATCTAAGAAATTACGGTAATTTAGAATTTTCTTACACTTGTGAGACTCCGTACAGACAGAAAGTCTGGTATAATTTCTGACAACATTTTATCCCCTTTTTGTAACTAAAATTTAGTCAAGTAAAGCTGAGAATGCAACCATTATATCATCATTCTAAAAAACCTAATATGTTATACCATCCCATAGAGTTCCCTGAAACCTTTTATAAATTACTTCTGGAATAGCTAGATCCACAAGAAGTGTCATATGGTGCCACTCACAGTGCAATCCTGTGTAACCTTTGCACCGGTGTAACAGTAGATGCACACTTCTGCCAATGTAGTTGCACTTACACTAGTGCATCTTCTGTTACACTGGTGCAAGGTTACACAGGATTGCACTGCCAGTGAGATACTTGTGCAAAAGTGACTACTCAGCCTCTCTCTCTCTCTCTCTCTCTCTCTCTCTCTCTCTCTCTCTCTCTCTCTCTCTCTCTCTCTCTCTCTCTCTCTCTCTCATTTACCATACCTGTCAAAAGCAAATATGAGGCCATTTCCCACTGGCATGTGGTATTCTTCACATGAGTGCCTCTTTTTGTGGTATGCAACACAGATTAGTTACCTTGCTGGCATCAAGGGTTGGCATAAATTGATACCTGACAAGGCCCACACCCCTGCAGAGAGCCATCACCAAAGACCTTTTGGTTACTGTGACCACTGTTACCACTTGCTTGCTGACCTGCTCGTTAGCTCCGGGAGAGTACCGGTAAGTAAGTAGAATAGAGAATGGGGATAAGGAGGGGGAACTCTCTCTACCTCCTTGCTCACTTGTTCACCTATTTATCAGTCAGTGCAATCCTGTGTAACCTTGCACTGGTGTAACAGCAGATGCACCGGTGTAAGTGCAATTACACTGGCATAAGTGCACTTACACCGGTGCATCTACTGTTACACTGGTGCAAGGTTACACAGGATTGCACAGAGTGGGTGAGTGGCAATGGTGGTGAAAAGGAAGTAGGCCATTGAGAACGAGGATCACTAAAGGCATCTTGACTGAAGGCCCCCCAAACCTGGAGCCAACACCAATTCTAAGTACTGTTGGATTCAGAAGGTACATTTGCCACTTCAAAACAGACTGAAATGACAGTGAGGTTGATACACTTATGCATCCACATAACTTTGTTACTAAACAAAGGTGAAACCCAAATTGGATATAACCCAAACCCAAACTGGAGATACAGCTTATGCCTTGGGAATGCTGAGATGGTTCTTTCACCCCATTCAGAACCTAATTATTGGATATAGTACGAGTACAGATTCAATCCCAGAGATGGCACTGGGGGTCAACTGGATCAGGCATTGGCCAAGGACCCACACCAAGCAGAGGATCCACCTGGCCAGGCAGTGAAACCCTGTGCCCATGGCAGTGGTAGCTAGCGCCCCATCCAGGCTCCTAACTGCATTGGTGGAAACCTCAATGTATACTTTCAACATGGAATCAAATATTGTAACGTAAGTGACGAAGCACTGAAATGATAAAAAGCAACAACCAAAACCTCAGTCATCAAACTATTAAAATTAAAAGCACAATAAAACAATTAACCAATAATAAGGCACGGACCTGATTACACACATTGGAACACACTACCCTTAACATGCACAGCAATCAACATTTCTGATTTCATTAAAGATTTGATATGCACTGTTTTATGAGCGTTTATACTGTAGTTGAAGGAAATATTGAGCGTCTCTCAAATGTGAATGCCTCAGTAGTAAACCCTAACTGTATACATTGATTGCGTTTTGGCAGTCTGTCATGCTGTATCCTGGTTTAGTCATGGTTGCTTTATCAATTCTTTAACTGCACTTGAAAAAAAAGTGTCTTTGAAGCCACAGATCTATCCTGTGCTGGGTATCTGTCTTTGG